>VDFB02376464.1:0-85218 GCA_007258455.2 Sequoia sempervirens | reverse complement strand
ATGGACAACCTTCTACAAGGAAAAACCTACTAGTGGCGGAAGGATGGCGGATGAAAGGCAGACGATGGACGAAAGGTGGATGGCCAATGGACGAAAGGCGAATGGTCGGCGAACGGAAGGAAAATGATGGACAATAGATAGTATACATCCTTCCGCAAGGGAAAACCTACAAACACTTGACCTGGTAGTTTTACAATCTTGAACCTCAAGTCTGGGATCACTACTAACATCTACGAAATGCACAACTCAGGATGGTCATGAAGGCTTCATCGTTGATTGATAGCGAAAGGGGTTCAACGTGTGCAAAGTCCTTAATGTGGGGGGAAGTTAAGGGTTAGCCACCCTTAAAATTAGCCTTGAGCACATGGTGACCTGCACACAACAACCCACAAAGGAATTCTTGTGGACGTCGATGAAGGGCCGATGACCCGCAAAGGAATTCTCGCGGCTGGTGGCAGAGGGGCGACAACCCACAAAGAAATTTTCACAAATTCCAAAAACTTAACAAAACATTGGCATTTCACTTAGGCATCATGAAAAGATCCCATATCCATAGGAAACTTGTCCCCAAAGTCCAAAAATGAAGGAAAAGGCAAAGCAAGCAAGTGGGGACCAAGTCAACAGGAGATAGGAAAAAGCGAAAAGAAAGGGGGTCCTTGCCTTTGGTGGGGTGTGTGCAAAATATGCACAAAAAATAGTGAATCACTGGGGAAATGCTCTAGAGCATTTCAATGACAAATTGGAATCACGAACCCAAAATCTCTTGTTCTGATCCTCATGCCAGGACAAACAAGCCGAACACTCAATCAAAGGATCAAAACCACCAGTCAACCCAACCTTTAGCATACTTAAAATCCAAGTTTGTGCAATTGAATTAATTTCCATCCTTAAGTTGTTGTATGGACCTAAGCTCCATCAATTTAAGCTACGTAGTTTATTCTAACTCCAAAAGCCTCTGAGACATTGCCTCATTGCCAGTCAGGCATCCATAGCCCTGACGAGGTTATCGCTATGATTCTCCTAAACATTTCTCTACTACTAGCTGAGCGTCCATAGCCCTGGTAGAGTTACTCGGATCCCCCTGAGAGTTGAATTTTCTTTCTTTTGATTTTCAACATTTTTCTTTCTTTCTTTTTGTTTCTTTTAATTTTCTTTTCTCTTCTTTATTTTCAACCCCAAGCAGCGAAGCTCACACTCAGGACTGAGAATCATAGTGGCCCTGAAGCAAAATTTTAGATTTTTCACTTAACTCAACTTCACAAAAGGGCCCATAGCAACCTTGGGATTTTTAAAGTGTATGAGAGATATGAGATTTCATAATACATCCAAGTCAAACCAACCAATGACCTATCCCCTTCAAACCAAACATCTAGGTCACTTGACACTAACAGAAGACCTTAACCATCCATTATGAAAACTTGATTAAAGTTTATCAAAGAAATACATAGAACTTCCCTAGGCAATAAAATGGTGGTTGTGCATGTAAACATATCTAGCTAAAAGTAGAGGGACCCCACAAAGAAGCAAAGAAGAAGTAAACAGAAAGAAAACACCTATACTAACCAAAACGGGGAAGTGAAAGTAGAAAAATAGCAAGGAAACTACTCTAAAGTACCCTAACCTACAAAGAACCAACTAACCTAATGAAAGGATGAAAGTGAGACTATATACACGAAACCCACAGTACCTTGAAACAACTATGTACAAAGATATTTACAAAGGACCACATTCAAGCAAAGTGAACTGACCCTTACACCCATTGGGATTCATAGTGCATGAACATGTAGAAGGGAAATCGTTATAGTTCTAAACCATGCAAACTCATCCTTTTATTCAGAAAAATGAAGGTCAATAGTGCAGCATTCAAATTTAATCACATAGTCCCAAAAAATCAACAACTGAGGAGGTTCGTTATACCCATGGTCAACCCATTAACAAGTCTATCTCCCCTCATTCCCATAATCAAAATGATAAACACAACTATAGGAATTTATAGGAGAAAGGAAAGATAGAACCTAGATGTCTTCATATGAAAGCGGCAACATTTAACGATTGAGAGTGAGCATTGCATCATCGGTTGTTAGATTGGCAGCTTCGAGTGGATGGACTGGATGGTGCAACATCCCCGATCTTAGGCTTGCATAAGGCTAGGAAAACGAGGAAACAAGCACCCCTTCTGAGCCCTGTGTGGGATCCACAACCCCTATTAGCTGTTCCTTGAGGAGGTACACTTCATCTCATTGATCTTCTATAATCTCAATGTCCACTTGATCGTTTTCTTCAAAAGGCAACACGCTGTCCCATGTCCCTCCCCAGGTGTTGACCTTAATTTTATAATGTTCAATGTCATGAGAACATGACATGGATGAATCTATCCTATTGCAGCTCTTAGGATGTGTGGGAGGATCAACAATCATTGAGGAAAGACTTCCAATTGCAGCTCGTCCTTGTAATTGGAAAGGTGTACTATCTCTATGAGCAACCTCTAAGACCTTTCTTCCTTGGTCTACCTCCCTTATTTCATGTGGTGTACTGGGATTCTCACTTGTCTCCTCTTGTTCATTGTCATTGTAGATGGAAAATGAGTTCCTTTCCCAATCTAGAAACTCTGATGTTTCACCATTTGGAGGTTTAGGTAGTATGTTCTCATCATCGTCGTCTTCTGAAATGTATTCTTCCTCGGTGTTGCTATATCTTTGTGGCACAAATCCAAGTGGGAATAAATTAGCCAATGATACTAGTCTATCAAGGAGACTGGTGTATGACGAGCGGTCCACCTCTGCAAGTCCTCCATAAAGCCCTTCGTCCATTGCCTATAAATGTTCCATAAGAGGGGAAGGCTCTTGACGATTAATGGACCGCTCTCCCACTTGCTCTGCTTCATCATTTGGAGGCTCTAAATGTTGTTGTTGTTCTTCCATTGTTGTCCCAACATCATCATGAGGGCTACCTTCAGCTAATTCATCACTTGGTTCCATCCCTTGGGCCTCTAGTTCAATCCTTGAAGCATCTGCAGGAAGCAATGCACTTGGCTACCCTACTTGTTCTTTAACCTGCTCGATGGCCTCTTGGCATAGTTCACATGTGAACTCGAAATGCACCGAATCATGGAGTCTGCACCATCCCAACAACAATATCATTTCCAAATCTGATTGGTGTCTTAGTTCCAACCAATCCCTCGTGAGTCTTGAAATAAGTTAATTGCATCTTTCCACCACCAAATCCTCATCATCACTTAGGAAGGAAGTTTTATGGTAAACAATTGTGACCTGCAGTTTTTCCCACTCCTCTAAATCTTCGTTTTTAAATGCTTGACCACTGTCATTCATGAAGGAGAGGTCCTCTAATCTTATTTCAATTATGCTTTCATCCTCATTTTTTGCTGCCCCAAGGCATTTAGCCTCTTCTTCTTCCTATTTTTTGACATTTTCATTGGCTATCCCAACATATGTTGCCGCAAACTTCGTTAATTCATTCTTAATTGTGAACGAATCTTCTTCTGGAGTGGAGGGATACCCTTTATTGATAGAGAAAAGGCTCCTTGATTCCCTTCTAACCTAGCTTTCATCAAAGATCATTGTTGTCCCAAGGAAGTCAGCTTTGTCCTCTTGACTTCCAGCCTCAGTGTTTGTTGTCCTAGCACTAACTTGTTTCAAATTTCCTAGTTCAACTTGAATGTGTTATCCTCCAAATGTTGACAACTCTCCTACCTCATGGGATGACTCCTCTCCATTGAGAGTTGGCTGCTCCAACTTGTTCAATCTGTCCTTGAATTGAGTGATGATGTTTGCACAGGATGAACAAGTAAATTTTGAATGTGGTGCATTATGAAATCTATACCAACTTGACATCAAGACCTCTTCTTGTTTGAACCCATCCTTAATGTTTAAGTGCTCTTACATCAGCTCCTTGAAGGATTTGGTTGACATTTTAGCAAGTTCCTCCTCTGGGTCTGCAAGAGCCAAGGATTGGTATATTTCACAAAAGAGGATCTCTCCTTGCAAGACTCTTTCAATTTTGTCCAAGAATGTCAAACATTCCAATTCATTGTGTGTGTGGGTTCCATGGATTCTACACCTATTTGCCAATGCAAATTGTTGTAATGGTCTCTTCAATCTAATATTTAGATCTGCATGTAGCTAAGTAATGTTTATTTGAAAATTTTGTTCCATCTCAGCTTAGCCATTGCTTTTCCTTCCAATTTTCTAATTTTAAATTTCTAGCATATGATAAGATCTCCCTATCTTAGATTTTTACTTGAAAGTGCTTTTCAACTTCCAACTTTTGGCTTTGCAGCCTTGAGCTTAGCCATGCCCTCCTTCTAGCGCCAATTTTTTTGATGGATGTTTTTGCACCTTCTTAACACAGGCAATGCACAAGTACACTACCTCTCTTGAAAGGTAATTTCCTACAAGCAAGTTGCAAAAAATCACCCCAAGGTCTCTTGAGTGTCAGGTCATGACAATGCTTGGAATAGTTCAATTGGTTGATGTGTTTTGCTAGTAATCAAAGGTTGGCCTTTATGGTTTACAAAGCATGGAAATTTGGGTTTGCAAATGGAGTTTCAAAGTGCTGAAAGTGAATGAACAGTCGTTGCCCACTCAAAACAATAAGCTGAAACTCACTATGTTCATCAAATTTAGCATTATTTTGATGCTTTTAATCCTACTCTAAAATAGGAGTTCAAAGAAATAGCAAAAGAGGAAAGGGTTGAGAAAGTTATTCTAAATATAGGCTATGAATGAACAATAACAATGGAGGCTACTACAGTAGATAAACTTCCATAAACTAAGTTTTGCTTGACCAAGAGAAACCTACAACTACACAAAACTAGTGCAATCTTCTAAGGATTGCGGATTTTCAGATTGTGCATTCACTTCATAAACATACAATTGAACTAAGTTGTAGAAATAATATAAACAAGCCCAGGCTAACTATACACAACTTTTCATCAACAAGTGCCAAAAGTATGGGCTGGAAATTCATCAAATACCATAACATGAAACACCATTATCACAACCATTCAAGAATTTACAAACTAAATCTAACATGGGAGTTGAACCATGCATGCATAATGAAAAAACTAAAAATAAACATCCAAATTCATGCAATGCTTCTTTTTATTGCTACAAAATTCCTTTACACCAGTTCTCCAACCATTTACAAATGAGGAGCAAGCCCCTATTTATAGTTTTCCAAAGCCCAAATGAATGGTGAGGATTAATTTACAATGTGTGGCTGAAATTCATTACAAGTTAGGGTTTCACCTACCCCCAAATATTTCACATTTGAAAATACATTCTTGTCTTTTCCCTATTATGTCATCTAGTGACCCTAGCATTGTAGCAGTTTTGTCCTGTAGTGATAGCCTTCTTTGTTGTAGCTGAAATTACCAAAGGTTTCCCTCTGTTTGATGTGTTTGTTGCATCCTTTGGCTAATCAAATGAACTTCATTGGTGATTTGTATTATTCTTAAATAGATTAGTTTCCCCCTTGATCCTTCGAAGCAACTCTTGATGGATCATGATTGTTTAATGAAAAGCAAGACAACTCTCCCAATGGGCCTCCCTAATAGACCCACAACAGGCTCCGTAAATCCTGCATACAAAAAACGTAGTAAGTGCGCTCACATATAAATTTAAGTGAATATTAATCACATCCTACAACTCGAGCATTAGTTCCATTAATACATTACCAAAAGATCATAAAATTCATGGTTGCAGCTCATTTAGGCCATAAACATAAATGTGGGTTTGAGGGTGCGGGCTCCCCCTAGGGCAGAAGAATGGCGAGTAGACTGCGGATGAAAGGTGGACGACGAACTGCCGGCGGATGGAACACAAATGGTGGATGACCGATAGATGAACGAAAGATGTAAGGCGAATGATAGATGGTGGACAACCTTCCGTAGGGACAGACCTGCAAGTAGCGCATGGAAGGATGATAGCGGACGACAGAAGGAAGGTGGAATGTGGAAAGAAGATGGATGATGGATGGCGGATGGTCTACAACCTTCCTCAAGGGAAGACCCACAAGTGGCAAAAGGATGGCAGATGAAAGGAAAATGGTGGATGGCTAGCGGACAAAAGGTGGACGACTGGAAAACGGCAGACGATGAACAACCCTCTGTTGGGGAAAACCCACAAGTGGCAGAAGGACGGTAGATGGAAGGTGGATTGTGTAAAATTGGTGGACATAAGGTGGATGACCGATGGCTGACAAATGGTCGACAGATGGAATGTGGATGGTCAATAGATGAATTTGGATCACGGATGGTTGACAACCTTCTATAGGGGCATACCCGTAAGCAGCAGACAGAAGGCAGACGATGGTGGACGGAAGGCAGACGACCGGTGGACGGAAGGCAGATGGCGAATGACTACAGATGGTGGATGGAAGGTGGAAGGAAGATGATAGATAGACAATAGATGAAGAATAGAAAACAACCTACTGCTAGGGCAGACCCATAAGCAATAGGGCGGTGAAAGGAAGGTGGACGATGGACGGTTGACAGACAGAAGGCGAACGACTGACATATGGCAGGTGACATACGGTGGATAGCCTTCTATAGGGGAAAACCAACAAGTGACAGAAGGATGAAAGATGGAAGGTGGACGAAAAATGACCGACGGACAGAAGGCAGATGACTGACAGATGGAAGATGACAGGCAGCCTTCTATAGGGGCAGACCAGTGGACGGAAAGCAGACGACTGGCGAATGGAAGGTGGATGGTGGATGGTTGGTGGATGAAAGGTGGACAATGGATGGTGGAAAACCTTGTGCAATGATAGAATCACAAGTGCTTGACTTGGTGTTTTTACCATCTTGAACCTCAAGTTCGAGATCAGTGATAACATCTGCTAAATGCACAACTCAGGATGGTCGTGAAGTCTTCATCGTTGATCGACGATGAAAGGGGTGCAACGAGTGTGGAGTCTCCAATGCGGGGGGAAGTTAGGGGCTAGCAACCCTTAAAAATGGCCTTGAGCACATGGAAACCTACACATGGTGACCCTCAAAGGAATTTCTGTGGACGGTGACAAAGGGATAGCGACCTGCAAAGGAATTATCACAGACGACGGCGGAGGGGCGGCAGCCCGCAAAGAAAGTTTTGCAACTTCTCAAAACTTAATGAAACCTTGGTAGTTCACTTAGGCATCATGAAAAAATCCCAAATGCATAGGAAAATTTTATGCAAATTCAAAAAATGAAGGAAAAGGCGAAGCAAGCGAGTGGGGACCATGTCAGCAAGAGAAATGCAAAAGCGAAAAGAAAGGGGGTCCCTGGCTTCGGTGGGGCGTGTGTGCAAAATATGCACAACACCTCTCCTCCTCCATTTTTAGTCAAGGCCCGATGAATCTACTTTATTTTGCATTTGGTTTCTTTTAAATTCATTCAAGTTTGAGAAAGTTATGGTCAATTTGCTCTAGATGGGTAAAACCTTGAACTAGGGTAAACATTGGTGAAGAAAATTGCATATCTCTTGTTCTAATTGTGGAATCCTCCTATAAATTAGTGTGTAGTGAGATTTATATGTATTCTAAAGGTTTGCAAAGTTGCAGGGTTTGAGGGTAAGGTTTTGGGCAAATCTAATGATGCCCTAGGACTATAAATAGAGGAAAATATAGAAATTATAGTGTACAGTGGGGTTTTTAAGTGATTTGTTTGTGGGGTGTGTGTCTTTATTATTTCAGATGGTAGATTAAGTGTATGTAGATCCCTTTCCTATCAGGATTGAGTGATATTACAAGTTTGGGTCCATTATTGTTGACTAACTAGTTAAGGAAGTCTTATGAGAGTCCTATTTTGGAGTCTAAAATGAAGGTTTAGTATAAGTGTTTGATAAAATTTCATGAATAAAAGGTGGAAGAAGGTATGATATGGTTGTACATGAATATTTTCACTTATTTGTGGCATTAGGAAAGAGAGGTGGGCTTGGGAATATGGATTTGGTTGTTTATGTGGTCTTAAAGGGCCTAGTTGTTGATTTGGACAGTCTACATTGAAAGTTCTTATGTTTGAGATTTTTATGTTGGAGAAAGGGTTTGGGTCAATCAATTTGATGTTGTTTAATATGGTTTGATGAATCAACAAGAAGTTTTATGCCCGATCTCAATTTGAGTGTTTTGGAACTAAGTGTTTTGTGAAGGAAAAGAATGAGTCCTAGTTGCAAGAGTAAACAAGAATTGGTTGAGTTTTTGTCAATTTGATGTTTGGTTGAGTTGTTTGTGCTCCTGAATGACATCAGTTTGGTATTAGAGATCAAAAGATTGGGGCATAGAAAGAGATTGGTGTTTGTGTTTGTGGTTGTGTGTTTATGCAGGTTGAAGAGAGAAGTTGATGGCCAAGAGACTAAGTAGAGGAAAAATGGACCTAGGTGAAGCAAAGTGAAGTGGAAGTAAGGAGAGACTTGCTTGAATAAGGTAAAGATGGATTTGCTAAGAAGGCATTTGTAGGCAGCGAAGTCACAAGAGAAAGCAAAAAAAGAGAGGAAGAGAAAAGAGATGAGGAAAATAGAGAAAGAGGTAGCAAAAATGAAGCAAGCTATAGAAAGAGTGGAATTGGAATTCCAAATGGAGATGGAGTAGTTGCTTAGACAAGCACAAAGTTGGCATTTTACAGTGAAGAAGAAATTTGTATGGCGCATTAAGAAGATAGTCAAGAGGAGAAAACAAATGAATATAATAGAGGAAGAAGAAGCATTTGAAGATGTACAAGAAGAATTCATGAATATGGATGAGGAAGAAAAATACATTGCAACCATTCCCAAGCATGAAGATGAAGGTGCGAAAGAGATAAATGACTTGATTTCAAAGGGAAAAAATATTGAGTTGGTGTCAAGATTGGACAAAGAGAATATCAATGATGAATTGATCTTTGTCACAACCCCTATTTTTGTTGTTTCCTATTTTACAATGTTTAGTTGAAATAATTTATGGCGAAATAAAAGTGTAATGAAATAAAAGGAATTTATTATAATATAATTATAGATTTTAGTTTTGCAAATAAATGATAATGTTTTGTTATTTAGAATAATAATTATTATTTTGCAATTGAATGATATTCTTTAATAATTATTTGGAATGAATATTTAAAATTACAATTAGAAGGAATTTCTTTATTATTTACCAAAGATAAATATTAAGTATAAAAAAGAAGTATTATTTTTTTTATCAAGATCTTGTTATTTTTATTTTAAAGATTTGATTATTGAGTAATTTGGGGGGAATAAATATTTAAAGGAGGGAAAAAGGTATAATGAAGGTGGGAGACAAAAATTCTTTCATAATTTTTCCCATTTTCTTTTGCAAAAAAATGATAACTGAAAAAGGATGTTGGGAGAGAGTTTATGATGCAAGAAAATCAAGAATTTAGAAAAGATATTGCAGGTAACGGGGTTAAAGATTCAAGAATGAGAAGAAATGGAAGGCATGGGGCATAATTCAATAAGAGATTGTCATGTAACCTCTACGGTATTCAATTTCTACCATGTCTTTATTTGCTCTGGCATCTTTCATCTTTTCAGTTATTAGTTGGCAGCAATTCTAGCAAATCTAGGTATTGTTTTACTCACTTCACCATAATTGAATCAAGGTTTTTGCTCCAATCTGTTTGAATCCTTATCTTATTACTTGCAGACTAATACACCATGCCGTTCAATTTGTCTGTAATATTAAGCTAATTCTTAACACGATAAAGATTTTGTTCATCTCTGTTTTGAGAATTGGGTCTGAGATGTGCTATTTGCTAATTCTGATATTTTGATTGCCATTATAATGTTTGAGGTAAATTTGAGGGAAGCATGGTGTTGAGGGACCTTGCAGACGCGTCTTATATGAAATCACTATTCTTTGGCTTAGAATAGATTTTTGTTGAAGTTGTACACCAATGTTTTTGTAATGTTTGCTACTATGGAGCTAGTCCTTATCCAGAGCAACCTGCTGCCTTGCCTCGCTGCTAAACAACTTTCTCAGAAAACCCTTGGAGCGTACCCATGCATTGAGGTTGGCATAGCGTTGAGGAGCTAAATCCGCATTCATCCTAAACCTCCTGCACTTGTTATATCTTTCATTTTGTGTGGAATGTAATATCAATGGCCAACATACTAGCCGCACACCAAATCATCTTGGCCACACATGTTGTTTTGGAATTGTGGGTAGATATCATTTTTGAGTCCTAAACTTATCTTGCCACTTTTTCGTACATTAATAATGTCTCTACACCTTGCAGAAGCAAATCAATTGTTTCCTAATTTCATGTGCTCTTCTTCTTTGTGTCTCTGGCAGGTAGTGAGGAATTCGTTGAAACCACTTAAATCTCTACGAAGCTTCCATATTTCTTGTGATAATTTTTTATCGCTTTTCAAGCCTTCCTTAAACCCATATGTTTATTTTGGATTCTTGTTGGAGGTGAAGATCATAGAAGGGGTAGTGGCAATAGTCTTTTCATGATTCGTGTTCCTTAAATTCTTGACCTCCATGGGATTGTTGATGCCAAAAAGGTATAATTTTGTCCCTCGCATTTAGCTACAACACGAAATGAGTTAATGTTGTTTGCAATATTCTGATCATTAATCCGCAAGAGGTACCTTGGCATCAGTATGTACACCCTTGTTGTGGCTCACCCTGCTCGCAATAGTTCTTGGTAAATGCTTGATCTGCAGACAAGTTTTTGAGTGTTGCTTGTTTTCCCTAATGCCTTGAATTTAAGATTTTAACTACTCTCACTCATTGATATTTCTTTTTATTTTCCCCTTTAGTTTATGGATTTATATATGGAGAATGAAATTACCATGTGTGCTAGTTTTGCATAACCCTTAGCACCTTGCGAGTGTCTGATGGTTTGCAGCGTGATATTTTATACAACTCTAATGTTGTATTTTCATTGTGAATAATCTTGACATAGTTTGTATTGATAAGCTTTATAAGAATCCTATTATGAACTTTTGAATCTCAAGTTTTGTTTAGAAGTACAATGTTATTTAGATGTACGCCAAGGGACTTTTGTTTTGAGCAATCAAGTGAATTTTTGGGAATGATTATGGTTCTTGGCTTTACACCTGCCGCTTCTTATAATTAACATTGATTTTGTATTGTTTTCTTGTAATGGTTTTGTTAATGATGGTATTCGTTAATATGTAATTGCGGTTTATTCTCCTCTATACCGTAGTCTTGCTTATTGAGACCCTTTGATTTATTTTGGAAGCCTATTTGGTAAGGATTTGGTTTACCGGACTTAGCACTAAACACTAAATAATTTGATATTTCTTATGTTCGCCTTCCTCCTTATGCTTTATAACCTATGCTCTGTAGTTCTTGGTGCGCACTGTATATGTGCCTTCTTTTGTTTTTTTTTTTCTATTTTTAATTGATATCTATTCTTCTTTAAACCACTTAGCCTTGAAACATGTATATATATATCTATATTTTATTTTTTCTGTAAGCATTGTATATTTGCTAGGTTAGCAATTTTATTTATATGAATATTCTTTGTGTAATGTGCAATATTCTTTGTGTATGCATTGTGTTGTACTTTGAGAGCTAGGTTTGGATCTAAGATCACTTAATAAGCTCTGAGTTTGATTGTCATGCACTGAATCTTAGAACATTGGCCCTACGGGTTCAATGTAAATGGGATTCAATGTTTTCAACTCATTTTATTTGGCCTTCAATTAGTCGAATGTACATATAGATATTTTTATATTTGTGTTATATATATAAGTATCTCTATGCATATAAGTATAATTATGTTTGTTACATTGCAGTTAATATTATTTATTATAACTAGATTATATATATATATATATAGACATAAAGATATAAAAGTTAATAAATGCATTACTATATTGCAATTTAATAATCTTGTTGGCTGTGTGAAGTAATAGATTACATGAGTTGAGTCTAGTAAATGGGATTTTATTTAAATTGATGAAATGGTTTTATACATAATTGGGAATTGAAGGATTCGTACTGATAACCTAATTGTTAATCTCATGCATTATGGTGTAAGGAGAAATTAGGAACTCTCCCTCTCTCACTTAACCAAACTTGATGTATGTTTATATAATAATGTATACTCATTTATTTATTTTTCAATAGCTTATATATGTATTTTGGTAGGACTAGGATTACTTTATTAAAGCCTTATGTGAATGGCTAATGACTTTTAGAATACTTATGCGATGAATGGAAAGTTATTGGAGGAAGAATTGTCTCTTTTGCAATATTTGGAAAAATTCATGATAGAGTTGACACCATCGTAAATTCATGTGCAAAGATGATGCATTGGTGAAACTAGAAAAGGTAACTTGTAACTACATCTAGGACAAAGGGCTATTTGCATGTTTTGAGTCTTTTTCTCATAAATATTAGCTCAAATGAAATTTGGGAGTGTTAGGAAGATAATCTACTATGTAGAGGATCCGTGTAATCCTCTGTAGCTGAATTACTTCATATTATATATGTAATTTTAATTGATATGGTTATGTCAGTGTGGCAATATGATCATTGTCAGTAAGGAACCTTGTAACAAGAGAGATTCATTAAGCCAATGAGGCACTTTTACTGAGTGGTTTTTCATCCCTACAGAGTTTTCTACTCATGAAAATCTCGGTGTCATGGTTTCTATGTGGATGCATTTATATTCTTGCGATTTCTTTAATTTGCATTACAGTATTTGAATTTACATGTATTGATGAGATGATAATTCATGTGTAAGCCGGAATGGCCAAATCTAAAGAGGGTACCACCTTGTTTCAATATAGTTTGATTCATTGATGTATATTATTTCATTTGATTATAATGATGAAAGTAATTTCAGGAACTTAAGGATATGAATAGAACATGCGTGTTTTTGGTCGTTACAATCCTGAAGACTTACAAAGAGTTGGAGAAACATGAAGGTATTGTGGTAGAAAAAATGTATCATTTCTTTGTTGTGCTAATGCTTTGGATAGGACACAAAATAAAAATCAAGATACAATAGATTGAAGAGGGAAAAATGGAGATTGTAACACATCATGGCATGAAGAAGCATATTCTAGGAGGCAAGTCAAAATGGAAACAAGTTGGCATAAACCAACTCAAGCCAAATGTGAAGATAATAGTTGCAGGGAATAGAATACTATAAGGAGGAGAATTTAATGATGAAGGCGGGTTGCTACATTCAATCCAAGAGGACTTGGAGTTTTTATTTGGTCGGGAGCATGGTGTAGGAGCACCCTTGTAAATTCATGCCTCCATGAGGAAATATTTGGTTTTTGATTTAGCATAGTTGATTTCATGTTGTAATAAGGTCTAATAGACCATTTTGGGTTTTTTTTAGGTCATAGTTAATTATTTTGGGGTCATTGGATACATAATGTAAAAGTTGCAAAAAATTGACAAATTGTTGTCATGTCAATATTGCAAAAATGCAATTGTAAAATGAAGAAATGTGAACAGTCAAGTAGCTAGGGAGTTAGTTTTAGTCAGTGTTTTTTCTTTATAAAAGCATTCAGAATCTTCACAAACTTCGAGGAAGGATAGAGGATGATGTATGAGTGGAAAAATTAATGAAATACTCTATTTTTTTGTTAATTTAATACAATTTCTTGATTTCAGGCCATTGTACGGCCTTGTACTATGCATGAAACCTCTCCTACTCCATTGTTAGTTAAGGCCCTATGAATCTACTTTATTTTTCATTTGGTTTCTTTTAAATTCATTCAAGTGTGAGAAAGTTATGGTCAATTTGCTCCAGGGAATTAAAACCCTGAACTAGGGTAAACAATGGTGAAGAAAATTGCATATCTCTTGTTCTAACCATGGAATCCTCCTATAAATTGGTGTGTAGTGATATTTATATGTATTCTAAAGGTATGCAAAGTTCTAGGGTTCAAGGGTAAGGTTTTGGGAAGATCTAATGATGCCCTAGGATTGTAAATAGAGGAAAATCTAGAAATTACAATGTATAGTGGGGTTTTTAAGTTATTTGTTTGTGGGGTGTGTGTCTTTATTGTTTCAAAAGGTTGATTAAGTGTATTTAGATCCCTTTCCTATCAGGATTGAGTGATATTACAAGTTTGGGTCCCTTACTATTAATTGACCAGTTAAGTCAGTCTTATCACAGTCCTATTTTGGAGTGTAAAATGAAGGTTCGGTATAAGTGTTTGATAAAATTTCATGAATAAATGGTGGGAGAAGGTATGATATGGTTGTGCAGGCATATTTGCACTTGTTTTTGGCATTAGGAAAGAGAGGTGGGCTTGGGAATTTGGAGTTAGTTGTTTATGTGGTCTCAAAGGGCCTAGTTGTTGATTTGGATAGTCTACATTGAAAGTTCTTATGTTTGAGATGTTTATGTTGGAGAAAGGGTTTGGGTCAATGACTTTGATATTTAATATGGTTTGAGGAATCAACAAGAAGTTTTATGTTTGATCTCAGTTTTAGTGTTTTGGAACCAAGTGTTTTGTGAAGGAAAAAAATGAGTCCTAATTGCAAGAGTAAACAAGAATTGGTCAATTTGTTTTTGCTCATGCATTGCATCAATTAGCAATAGAAATAATTTTTTTAGCAATATTATCAAGTTAAACAATTTGTAATCCATGTAGATATAATAATCATAATATATTTATTAATAATTTTAAAACATAGAATTACAATAAAGTTAATAATTCAAAATGATTTGTAATCAAAGTAAGTTATGATTTATGCAATAAACTATGTGTTTATCCTTTGTTTCATTAGGAAAAAAAATAAAATAAAAATGATATTATCCTTTTTAAATAATTATATTATCTCTTTCATTACAAAAAAATATACTTTAAAGAAATCATGTAAAGGTTTGATTTCTTCAAAAGAATAGTTTTTTAAAGTACAGTGATTTTATATATTGTTTTTATATTTTTAAAATTGTTGAATAGTCATAACTTTCTCAATCATCTTCCATCATTCTAACACAAATCATGAAAGTCTAATTAGATTCATATAGAAAACACCTTTAACATAATAAATGAAATTTTATTATATATATTAATAATTTTTATAAAATATAATATTAATATTTTTATTGATTAATTTTAAAAACTTGATTTCCACATTTAAAATCAACTTACTAAAAAAAAAACTTAATTAAAAATACTACCAATAATAACTAATTAATTTATAAAAAATAATAAAAATGAAATAACTAATTAAAAAATACAATCCTTATAGTACAATGTAAAGCAGGAAATTTGCAAATTGCATTTGGGTCCGTTCTCTGCAACCTATCCGGCTTCTTGAAGAACGAATCCCACCTACCCAGTATCAAGCTAAAATATCTTAGCCATAATGGTCTTTGCACGAGCTAACTCAAATTCAAGTCAATCATCATCCTTTTTCTTTCAACTGGAAATTTCCTCTCACCTACCATGCAGCCGTATAAGTTTGACGGGATCCCATCAATCAATTTTTCCTTCTCTTGCTCTTGCTATAAGTTCATCCCCAACTCCCACCCTTTCTTCAAATTACGACATTTTCATCATCCTTGTTAAGACTGTTCTTGCTCAATAGGAATTGGAATATATCAACACTCAGTTAAGATGGGAGGAAGCAGCATTTTGATACTCGGAGCAACTGGTTACATTGGTCGCCATGTGGCCAGTGCAGCCCTTGCTCAAGGCCACCCTACTTTCCTTCTTGTTAGGGAATCCACAGCTTCTGACCCTGAGAAGGCCAAGTTGCTGGAGTCCTTCACATCCAAAGGAGCAACTCTGCTCTATGTAAGTTACTCATACAATCACCATTCAACAACACACAATGTTTTTCTTGCCACTAATCTCATTTTTGTAATACCCAAATGCAGGGATCTGTAGATGATTATGCAAGCCTTGTAAAGGCAATCAAGAAGGTGGATGTGGTGATTTCCGCAGTGGGTGCTCAACAGTTAGCAGATCAGTTCACTCTCATTAAGGCCATCAAGGATGTTGGAACTGTCAAGGTACAATCCATGTCTATGTTTTAACCAAATTCATGACAGTGGTCATAATGCAATTCTGTTGTCCTGGATTGAGTTTATGTGTATCTTTTGCAGAGGTTTTTCCCATCAGAGTTTGGGATTGATATTGACAGACACCACGCAGAGGAGCCTACGAAGAGTATGTTTGACTTGAAAGCTAAACTCCGTCGGGCTATTGAAGCAGAGGGCATTCCACATACATATGTTGTTCCCAACAGTTTTGCAGGCTACTTTCTTGCTAACCTTGCGCAGCTTGGCCAAACAGCTCCTCCAAGAGACAAAGTTGTCATTTATGGAGATGGAACTACCAAATGTATGTGCCATTTTCATTTACTATTATGATTATTTGTTGATTCATGATCTCTGTTATTGGAGATTTGTGGTCTCTATTATTAGATTTATTTTGTGAGTCATGATGCCTGACATGAGTTCCATGCAGAGCAGCAATAGATGAGGGGTCTCTGTTATGGAATTTTGCTTGATCTTTTGTCTGAAATATCTTTGAATTGGGAATGCAGCTGTATATTCGAAGGAAGAAGATATTGGGACATTCACAATCAAGGCAGTAGATGATCCAAGAACCTTGAACAAGATCCTTTACTTGAGGCCTCCTGCCAATACCATCTCCACCAATGACCTTGTAGCCCTTTGGGAGGCAAAGATAGGGAAGACTTTGGAGAAGGTCTATCTATCTGAGGAGAAGGTTCTTAAATTAATCCAAGGTAAGGGTTTCCAGCCCTGATTCGATGGTTTACTATTAATATTGGCGGATGAAACTTTAAGCTAGGGAATATACTATTTACGCATTCTGGGTATTACTTGTTTCTGTTGGATGCAAAACTTAGTAAAACAGTTCATATGAGGGTCGCTTCTGAAAGACCAATTTGTTACTATTCTTTTGCCCAAACAGGTTTACTAATAACATAATTTGTGTATCACACTAGATCCAAAGGATTTATGGTTCCGATATTTATTCCCTCACACTTATACCATATTATGGTTCCCATAATTATGAAGTTTAGAAGTACTCATAATTTGAATGATTTTCAATCCTTTCCATATGATTTTTTACCATATTCAGTGAAATTAACACCCTTTTGAACTGTGTTTGGCGATGCAGATACACCTTTTCCAGGAAATTATATGGTATCTATTTACCACGCCATTTATGTGAAAGGGGATCAAACCAATTTTAAAATTGGACCTGATGGTGTTGAGGCCAGTAAGCTGTACCCAGATGTCAAGTACACAACTGTTGAGGAGTATCTCAGCGCATTTTTGTGAATAATATAGTATGCTCTCTTAATCAGGAAAAGCCATGCTTTCTGTGGCGAATGCCTGAGAAGTTTTACAATCTATCGAAAATAAACAGAAGCCTCTTTATTGAGGCTTGTTTAAGGGTTTTCTAAGTTGTAGTTCTATGATATCAATATTATGTTCTCTTTGTGAGGAATTAAATTTATACTTTTGTCTATTGAGGTCCTTTTCTAGATGAACCATTGAATGACACCATAAAATACATTAAGCCATAAAAGTACCTAAAACAATATTATTTCAGCTGTTTCAGTAAAAGTTGGAGTATACCATGAGGAATGTGTTAATAATTTTTTTATTTTTTATTTTAAATTTGACAGTTGTTTACATATTTATATAATAATATTTAATAACAAACATAATATTTTCAAAATCAGAATATAAAAGCAATTTTTTTTTTTTTAATATATCCATTTTTCCATGGCATATGGCAAATTCATTGTCAGCAATTCACCGAGGGAAAATTCACCGCCAAGTAAAATTCACCGAAGTGGAAAATTCACCGCATTAATGTTGAGTTAAAGAACTTGCAAGCAGGGACTAACAAATAATCATTTAAGTTTGAGGATATTTCTCCCTATCTGTTTGATCCTTTTATTTCATTGGTTCCTTTCTCGAAGAATTTCGAGGTGCCGAAATTTGATAAATACAAAGGAACAAAAGACCCCAAGGCTCACCTTCAGGAGTTCTATGCCCACTGTTAAGAAGTCATGCATAATGACAATTACCTCATGATATTTTTTCCAAGGAGTTTGCAGGGGATAGTCCTTGATTGGTTTATAGGTCTTGAGAAGGGATATATCAAGTCCTTTGCACAACTTTTAGAAGAGTTTGTCTCCCACTTCTCCTTTAATCTGGAGAAGGATATTGATACATTAGATCTCCTAAAGGACAAGTAGCATGAGGGAGAAACCTTTGTGAGCTATCTTCAAAGATGGCGAGCTTTAGCAAGTCAGATGAAATCCTCGTTAAGGGAAAAGGACATGGTCACCCTATTTATTAAAAACTCTCATCCGGATATGGCCCATAATTTTAGACTTCACTATGTCACAACCTTCAAGGAAATAGTGGAGAAAGGTCCTATCCTTGAGAGGGAACTTATTGCAAAATGGTTATTCAAAATCTTTAACTCTGATAAAGAGAAATCGTCTGGCGATAAGCCTCGTTATTGGAACAAGAACAAAAACACTGTCAATGACGGTTTTACTGACACCAAACATGTCCAAGTGGAAAATGCTTCCTAGAAGCCACAATATCCCCCTCCTCAGTAGTCAATGCCTAATGCTATATCTATGCCACAAGGGGCACCTCATCCACCCCAAAAATCCAATTAGAATAATCAATGGGGTAACAAATGTCAATTTACTCTGCTAGGAGAACCCCTAAGTGTCATGTTTAATAGGCTCCTTCAAGCTAACTACCCAATCACATATCCTATAACCAAGCCTCTTAACGAATCGTAGCCCAAACTAACCTGGTACAAAGACAATGAGTATTGTGAGTTCCATAAGACTAAAGGGCATACATTGAATAAGTGTCAGGGTTTGAAAACGTACATGTATGGCGTGATATACATGTAGATTCTAACATGACACCCTTGTCCAATGCTCAATTACAGATACATTAGAATGCTTTCCCTAAGCACAACCAAGGCCCTAGCACGTTAAACACCAACCCAAGGTCTAGTAACAATAATGATAAAAATAACAACACCAACAACATTAGTTACAAAAATGTGCCATTTAATTATCAAGGCATCATCATGCACATCGAACAAGCATAACCACATGTATCTATGATACACGTAAAAGGAAAAGATCCACACTGTGTTGTTACAACCTATTGAACCCGTATCATAGCCCTTGGAGCCTCTGCGTCCACCCATCCGCCACCTGTAAGTTCTCAATACAACCTTCTTGATCATCTAATAAAGACCCCAACCCAAATATCTATTTTGTATTTGCTCAAGTCTTCTCTAGTACACTTGGAAATCCTAACTAAGGCCTTACAGGACACCCAAGTTCCTAATGACATAGACCCTATGAAATTTCAAGCATTGGTAGGACACCTCTTAGCAACCTATCAATTAGGTTTTAGCCAAAATGACATGCCCTGTACATTGATTCTAACCACAACCGTCCTCTCCATCTAGAGGTCCTTGTAAATTGTTACAAAGTAAAAAGGGTCTTGGTAGATAATGGCTCTACCCTGAATCTTTGCACATTGAAATTCATAAAATAGGTGGGATACACCCATGCTGATTTAAATAATCAAGTCATCACTATCAAGGTGTATGATAATGCAGAGCGTGATTCTGAGGGGACAATTTGTCTTCCAATCCAGGTTGGGCCAGTCGTACAATACACTACTTGTCATGTCCTTGATCTAGAACTCCCCTATAACCTCCTCCTTGGTCGTCCATGGATCCACGCTATGAAAGTCATACCATCCACATACCACCAATGTCTGAAATTCCCATTCAATGGGGTAGAAGTTACCATACACACAAATCCTCAACCATTTGGATATTTTGGCACATTAGAAGCTTCTGTTTCCCATTCCCACTACTACCCTGGAGGTAAATGGGACCACCATAGACTTCATCATCCCGCTCATCTCCCAACACTTTAGCCACCACATCATCCACTCCATCATCCACATATGATTCCACTCTAACCAAAGTCCAGATTATTGTCAATGGGTGTGGTAAATATGAAATGCGTACAACTTTGAACGTGGCAGCTATGCCACCCTCACCACACACATATGGCCAACCTTCTCAGTTAGCACCAAAGGAAGAGGAGAAGATGATCACCTTGAGCTCCAAGAATGTGGGATCCAGTACCTTTTGCTCTCCTAGGTTAAGGTAAGACACACTAGAAGATGACATCAGCCAATGGGTATGTCGTGAGGAACTTGAACCCCCTTCCCCCTTGAAATAATATTTCCAAGAGAGCTATCCTTGGCTCTCTAAGTTTGCAGAAAAACACAATTATCAAGGGGGAGGCCTTTGTGTAGAAGAGAAAGGAAGACAACAACCAATAGACACTTTTATGCATCGAAGAAATCTAGGCTTGGGCTATGACACCAAACAAAAGGGTCCTATGGCATCATCTAGTGCCTCTAACAATGTCAGTGAGAGCAACAATCTCCTTGAAGACATACTAGAGGAGGAATCCATCAAACACACATACGATGATGTAGATCACACTGACCTTTCTTCCATGTTCAAATGCTTATCCATTTTCACCATTAGCCTATCCCTTCAACATCCTAAACTCATAGACTAGGACCTACATGGTAGTGCACCTATCAACACTCTTCCCTCAGTGAATATGTACGTACATCTCATGAGATTGGGGGAAGATGAACACACTAACCTCAAAAGTACAAAGTAACAAAAAAAAAGGCTCACCTAGTGAAAACCTCCCCGAGGTGCTTCTTGACTTGGAAAAAGTAAAACCAAAGGGTGTATCTGATGGAAAAAACCTCGATGAGGCACTGAAAGATGGGATATTCATCTTCTCCTTGTAGAAACTTAGTTATCTGAACAATCATCCATCTTGATTGAGGAAATGCAAGCGATAAATTTGGGAACTGAAGAGGAACCTAAAATCACATATGTAGCCAAAGCACTGTCAAAGGAAGAATACTCTAACATCACCAAACTTCTCAAAGAAGGCATCATCAATTTCACATGAACATATTAAGATATGTCGAGCCTTGATCCTTCTCTAGTAGTACATCACTTGGATGTACATCCAGATGCTAAACCTGTCAAGAAGAAGCTCTAAGAAATGCACCCCCAAAGTGGCTCTACCGGTCAAGAAAGAGTTGGAGAAGTTATTGGAAGCTGGATTCATAAGACCCATTGACTATTCCAATTGGATCTCAAGCATAGTGCCAGTCACCAAACCAAATGGTAATATCAGGATTTGCACAGACTTCTGAGAGCTCAACAAAGCTTGTCCCAAAGATGATTTCCCTTTTCCAAACATCGACATGTTGGTGGACTTAACTGCAGGGCGTGAGATGCTTTCCCTCATGGATGGCTTCTCTGGATATAATCAAATCAGAATTGCACCTGAGGACCAACATAAAACATCCTTCACTACACCTTGGGGCACATTCTATTACAATTTTGTGCCCTTCGGCCTCAAAAATGTGGGGGAAACCTACCAACGAGCCATGACCTCATTCATATTATAATGGAAGATTATGTCAATCACTTGTTGGGGAAATCAAGAACAATGGAAGAGCACCTGACAGTTCTTAAGAAGATATTTGAGCATCTAGAACATTATAAGCTACGACTAAATCCAAAGAAATGTGTCTTTGGGGTCATTTTAGGAAAACTACTAGGTTTCATCATCTCTAGAAGAGGTATAGAGGTCGATCCAACAAAATTCAAGGAAATCATGGATATGCCTCCATCACACAATCTCAAATAGTTAAGGAGCCTACAAGGTAAGTTACAATCCATCTAGTGGTTCATAGCTCAATTAGCCAAAAAATTACAGTCATTCACTCATCTCCTAAAAAAGGATACCGTCTTTAAGTGAATCAAAAGTGTCAGCTTAGCTTTGACAAGATCAAAGAGTACTTAGCTCACCCACCCATCCTTATGCTCCAATTCTAGGTAAACTACTCCTGTTGTATATTTCTACTACTTCAGTGGCATTGGAGGCATTGCTAGCGCAACACAATGAGTCATCAAAAGAAAAATAAATCTATTACATCAGTTGGACTCTTGTTGGCTATGAGCTCAACTATTCTCTAGTGGAAAAAGCTTGCCTAGCCATGGTCTTCAGTTCACAAAAACTCTTACACTATATGCCTAGTCACCTAGTGAAGCTCATCTCCATGGTCAATCCACACAAATATCTGTTATCCAGGACAACTCTGACTAGTCAGATGGCTAAGTGGGTCATGTTGCCAAGCGAATTTGATATAGAATATGTGGATCAAAAAGCTATTAAAGGACAAGTGATAGTGAATCAGTTGGCAGATGCTCCCCTAGTAGATCCCTATCCTCTAGTCACAAAATTTTCTAATGAAGGGGTCTTCATAGTAACAGAAGTAACCATATGGACACTATACTTTGATGGTTTGTACACACACAATGGATTAGGGGCAAGAATCTTGCTCGTCACCCCCTAAGGTGATTATATAACAAAGTCATTCAGGTTGGCTTTTCCATGCACAAACAACATAGTTGAATATGAAGCTCTTCTTACTAGCCTCAAAATTGCAATCCAATGGCATATCACTCACCTAAGAGTCTTTGGTGATTCCTAGTTAATCATCAAATAGGTCAACGATGAGTTTCTAACAAAATACGATAAGTTGTTACCTTATAAACGCATGGTAGATGACTTCAAAAGGTATTTCATATCAATCTAGTTTGACCAGATTCCAAGAGTGCAGAACAAAGCAATGGATGTGATGGCTACCATTGGTTCTCTAATTGACATGCCTAAAGATCAAACAAAGTGTGAGTTCCTCATTGAACAACTCTTAATCCCTGCTTAGGATATCCTTGAATGTGAGATGGTGTGTGACATTGTAGGTCCTACATCACCATGGTACCATGATATTTATACCTACCTACACGACAACATCTTAACTCGCGATCTTACACACAACCAACAAAAATATTTCATCCAATGAACATCTCATTATACCATCGTAGGTTATACACTTTATCATCGTGGGTATGATGGAACCCTCCTCAGATTTCTGAATGAGACCGAAGCTCACTCCATGTTAGCGGAAGTACATAGTGGTGTATGTGGGGCCCATTCAAATGGTATCGCCCTAGCTAAGAGAATTATCCAAGCGGGATAATACTAGCCTACACTGGAACATGATTCTTGTGAGTTTGTAAAGAAGTGCCTACCTTGTCAACAACACATGGATTTGATACATGCTCTTGCACAGGATTTACAGCCTCTTAGAGCACCTTGGCCCTTTTCTCAGTGGGGTTTTGACTTAATCGGAAAGATATATCCCCCATCCTCTAGTGGCCATACCTTTATCATCACTACCACTAAGTACTCACCAAGTGGGTGGAAGCTATGCCACTCTCACAATTCATAAGTACTCATATTTCTAAGTTTATCCTTTTCCATATTCTGTGTAGATATGGAATCTCATCCACTATCATTTCTGATAATGAAAAACCATTCAAGAACCAAGCCATGATACACCTCTGTGAAACCTTCCACATCCAACATCGTTGGTCTACACCTTATTACCCTAGATGTAATGGTCAAGTGGAAACCACCAAAAAAACTTTGATCAAGATCCTTAAAAAGGTGGTCAACAATACTAGTCAACATTAGCATCTTCACATCCATCCCACCCTTTGGGCATACCGCACCTCCATCTACACCCCTACTGGTGCCACTCTGTATTCTCTTGTTTATGGTGTCAATGTTAACTTGTTGATTGAGGTACAAATCCCTTCACTGAGAAAATCCTTGAAGAATCTTATCAGCGATGAAGATGCTCGGGTTGGAAGACTCAGCCAATGAGAAATCCTAGATGAAAGAAGGATCAAAGCGTATGACCATCTTCAAGCATATAAAAATCATCTGAAAGAAGCTACAAAAAGAAGGTCCATCCTCGCCAATTTAACATTGTTAATTTAGTCCTTAAGGAGAATCAGCACACTCAGCAGGACCGAGATAAGAAAGGGAAATTTGAAGCAAATTGGTTGGGTCCTTATGTCATCATAGCAAAATATGGATCAGGGGCATACAGACTTTCCACCTAAAGAAGATCCCGTAGAGGAGCCCATTAACATCATTCACCTGAAAAGATTCTACACTTAAGTCAACTGGGGTATCCTATTTTGCAAAAATACGAAAAAATACAAAAAAAAGTAAAAAATACAAAAAAATACAAAAAAAAAAAAATAGTACAGAGAAATAATTCATCGTATGGTGAAAACCACCCTTGGTGGTGCCTTGGATAAGTATGTTTGGTGAAAACCTTGTCATAGGCGCCATTCATGACTTTGGGGTGTTGGGATAGCCTTCTTGTCTGCAATGATTGTTTTATGCATTTGACACTAATCCGCCTTGGTTTACATACCCTGGCACCTGGTGTCTTATGCTATAGCAAAAATCAGTGCTCCAAAAATGGAAAATTGCATTAGGATTGTATTTCATGTTCAATTCCATTGCATTACATCCATACCTGACCTATGACCTATGATTTTGGTTGTGCAAACATTCAACTTCCATCCCTTCTTCTTCGGATACCTATGGTTCTTGACATGTGTAGTTTCACGCCCATCCTCCCTTAGTTTTGTAATGATTACAGGGAAGTACTTTCCATTAAACCAAAAATACACCTATCATTGACCCTCATCACAATGCATGCCCTTATTTCCACTCATGTTCTCACTCATAAATCACACACCTTCATTTTTATAAGCTAAAGCAAGAATGGCGGAAAATAAAGTCAACCTACTGCTTATGTCCATCATTATGCAAAGCCATGTCCACAATGTATTTTATCTATTAGCGCTATTTAAGGAATTTAATTGTATCTCATCCCACATTATAGGTTCATTGTGTTTCTTACTATGTGTATCATAATCTCATATTTATCTTAAGTTGTTTAGATTAATCACATTTGGTTATTCTAAGCATCTTAGATTCATTTTATTATCCATTCATTTCCATATTAGTCCATATCATTAACACATTACATACATTGTCACCTGCATCACAAATCGTTAGGTCCATATCCTTAGCATATAAAGTCATAAATCATCCATCACATCCTGCATCATACACATCAGCTATCATACATATCATCCATGTCATCCATATAAGCATAAACATATACACATATCACATCATCATGATCATCCATAATAAAATCATAAACATATACATATGCAAAAATAAACCATCCATCATGTACACACATGTAGTTTCAATAAGGGTTGTCACATATCATATAAAAATACAAATACAGTGACCATCACATGAGCTATAATAATTTCCATCACATCATCAAAATATATGTCCATCATATACATCGGTAATTATCAAATAAAATACAAGTGCTAGGTTTTGGACCAAATCTGATCTCTGTTGCTCTGTACTGTACACCCATCTTGCACCTGTCAAAATCTTGTGCCATATCATCTATCCTATGTCCTCTCTACTGTGAGCTACCCACATTGGACATTTGTGGTAGTCTGTGACTCCTCTCTGTGGAGGGGTCTCTCGATAGCTACTATACCCATAGGTGTGTGTCCCTACTGAATGGGATGGTGTTGGCATCTCTAGTGCCACTCTGACATAGGCAGGAACCTGTTGTGCATGGTCTAGCGCTGCCATGAAGTAGGCTGCCATATAGTAGCTAGCCTCCCACATGTACTCATCCCGCTCTATAGCCTGATACCTAGCTAAGTCCTTCTCTACCCTGTACCTATCCCAAAACATATGGATCTCCTCTCCTATGCCCATGCATCCTATTCCAACCTCAGCTAAAAAATCTCTACTCCCATCCATGACACCTACTCTATAGACCTATCCCTCTCATCCCACATGGAATGTACATGTGCCTGCGTGACATCTCCCTCCCTCTGCAATGACTATACCTCAGCCCCTATCTCTCTTCCTCCACCTAGTATAGCCTGTGCCTATGCCTCTGTTGTATCTCTCTCTCTCCACAACATGTTCTCATGCCACTGTTGTGTCCCTCTCACCCTACAGGGTCTATACCTATGTTTGTGTTGCATCTCTCTTTATCTGCACGGTCTGTAACTAGGCCCTCATGCCCTCCTCTCTCTCCTACATCAACCCCATATCACCGACTACCTTCTCTACTACCTCTACCCTGTCATAGAACTTATCTCGCTCCCATCTCAAATCATTCCTCTCCCTCAGTAGCTTGTCCACCTGTCTCCTCAAATCATCTAGGTCTCTCTCTGCCTCCACTATGGTCTCTGTCGACACTTGGTCTGTCACTCCTCTGAGCTCTTGTTGTCCCCTCGCCTACAGTATGGTCATCTCTGCCTAAATCATGTCTCACTCCCATCTCACCTTCACCCTCCCATGCTCTTTGGACACGTCTCCCTCAAGCCAAGTCACCTTTACTCGAAGCTGGCTCACCTCGGTCTACAGTACATCCCTCTCTTCCTCCAACTCTAATATCTGTCGTCCAGTATTATTGGCCAGCGCTAGAAAATCTCTCTCCCTCCGCCCACACCTTGGCTACCTCCACAAGTAGCATGCTCACCTCGGCCTCCAATCTCATCCTCATAGCATTTTCATCCCCTAGTATTTGCTTGGTGATCTATAGTCTCACCACAACCCCTCTCAACAGTACAACCAAATCCTTTGGTGGGGGTGGTACGTATGGTACCATGGCCAACAGGTCAATCTCTAGAGCATCTACTTCCATCGCCTTCATCTATGCCTCATCTCTCTCATCCATCACCTCCACATGTGCCTCATCTATCTCCTCCTCTACCTCTACCTCCTCCTGGTCTCTCCTTTGTTTTGCCCCCTCCTCCTTAGCCTCCTCTGCTAACCTCCTGCCTCGACCTCTCTCTGTCCTCTCCCCTATTTACCTTCTACCTTAGTCGCCTCCTACCCTACTCTATGTTTTCCTCTCCTCCTCCCTCTCCTCTATCCTACTAGTCTCAGCTCATTCTCTGGCCCAAAACCAAGTTCCTCTACAATCAGCTCCACTAGTGTAATCTGTGCGGGCTAATAATGGGAAAACCACACGAAGAATCTAACTGTCACTCCCACATCTTCTCTCCCTCCTCTCCTACCTAGATAAGTTACTTGTTGCAACCCCTCCCACTGTTGTCTTGCAAAATTTTCTTTAATCTTCTCCCCCCATGGTCGCTCTTGTGTGATCCATTTGAATCTCTCTGGTGCATGAGGAATGTCCTATGGAAGCCCAAACTGTCTTGTCACCTGATCCACCCTATGTAACTCCACTATATAAGGCTCTCTCTCAATTATATAGGATACTACACAGAAATATCCTCTATGTCTCTCCTCATCTCTCCTCCATCTGGAAAACCGTTGTGTCATATATGGCCTCAACACTACCTGCTCCTCCCAAAGATCATCCAACATCCTCCTCCATCTATCCAGATCATTGAAGCCCTGATAATGCCATACCTAGTCATACTTTTTTCCATACTAGTATGCCACTAGTAGTGTCAGATCCTGCAACCCTATTGTCACCACTCCTGGCCTGGCCACACTAATGTGCTCCCAAGACCATATCTGTAATAATGTCACCTATGTAATGTTGAGAGCCCCTCAATAGCACACAAAGTGAAAATCCTTGTATAGCTGAGCCAACACACATGGACCCCATGCAAACTCCCCCTCTGTCTGCTCCATAATATGTCACATGGAGAAAAATAACTTGAGTAATATTGTTCCTCCTAGTCAGCAATCCAAGATTTGAAAGGGGATTTCTTGGATCAGTTGTCTCAAAATACTTAAACTTTTCAAACTTAAATTTATCTTAGATCTAATGAAAGAACAATAAACCATAAACAATCAACACATCAGAAGCATGGAGAACACCAATATTTTTTACGTGGAAACCCTGTTAGAGGAAAAACCACGGTGGATGCTAGTCCACAATATTATACCTCATTAAAAGTATAATGAAAAATAATGGAAATGCACATGCATTCAGGCACACTTCCTAGAGCTCACTTGTCAAATATAAAAGGGCTCACTGCCCAAGAATACAATGCAATTTGGATTAGATCTGCAGGGTATAAACTCAGAAAATAGCTTCTGCACAAGCTTGATTATAGTTTTAGTTAAGCACATAAATACTTCTTCACACTTCGCTCAAACTTCTTAACACTCTGCTCTGCAATCGAATGAATAGATCAATGTTCGTACCCTTTCTCTTCTCTCACTTATCCTCACTTCACACATACTAACTTCACACAAACAACCATTCCTATATATTTGCAATCTGAATTTACATCAACAACCTTGTCGAGCAAAATATAAAACATATTTATAATGTCGACCCTAAATTTACAAATATTTTTTTAATGTGAATCGAACAACATCAGCTAATATTATGATGCGACCCAAAAACAATATTCTTGAGTGTTCCAAACATTCAAATTTAAATCTACAAGGATCTGCAACACGTTACAACCATCATGTCAGCCAAAAACATGAAAACCCAAACACAAAAGAGAAAAATCTTCGACCACGAGCACACCGATCAACACAGACGTACAACAAGGATAGAGAATGATCTAGAAGCATCCACAAGCAAGAATAACTAACAAAGAAGCATCCACAACAATTGAGATTACTAGAATTACATAAAATTCAATCAAGAACACTGATAGAGACCACAAAAACACTGTCAAAACACAACTATCCATAACATGATCAAATCTTCACGTGAACCTCTAAAATTTCTAGTAGATGATCTAGATACTCACAAAAATAAACCCTTTAGTCCACAACAACTGATCTTCAATGTACAGAACAAGACACCTTCTTGACCTACACTATTCCAC
Source organism: Sequoia sempervirens (assembly GCA_007258455.2). NCBI lineage: Eukaryota > Viridiplantae > Streptophyta > Pinopsida > Cupressales > Cupressaceae > Sequoia > Sequoia sempervirens. The sequence continues at coordinate 56,374 of VDFB02376464.1, read as the reverse complement.
TAGCAACTTGCAACTCTTCCTTCAACAATTTTCTAAATATCCTTGACATATACAACCTTCAATACAATAGTTCTAATAGTGTTGACATCAATGAAAACCACATATTAGAAACACAAACACAACATCTAACAATCTCCCCTTTTGGCATTGATGGCAACACATGATATGAAAAATACCATCAACACAATCCCCCTTAGGTTCTAACTCTTCTCCTCAATTGCTCTTCTCCCTAAAAATATTTTTCACATTGCTCTTCTCCCCCTTTGACATCACTGGCAAAGATAAGCATTATCATCCCATATAAAAGCTTTGAACCACATACCTACACATCTAACTACTCCCCCTAAGTAGTAGCCACGAAAACATCAATCTGAATCAAAATATAGCTATGAAGCATGCATATTGATGCAAGAAAATGCATTTTTAGTTCATATCAGGAGGGTAATCACCCCTAGCATCCCTCTGAGATACTCAAAAGTATCCTTTGGAAACGGTTTGGTGAAAATGTCTTCAATTTGTTCTTTGGTAGGCACATACTCCAATCTGACTTCTTTCTCACTCACTTTCTCCCTCAAGAAGTGAAACTTGATTGATATATGCTTGGTCTGAGAGTGTAGCGATTCTTTGATATTTTTATTGCACTTGAGTTGTCACAGTATATGGAAATAGGCTCATCATATACTACTCTGATATATTTCAGCATTTGTTTCATCCACATCACTTGAGTACAATTATTTGCAGCAGTAATATACTCTGCCTCAGTAGTAGATAGAGAAATGGAATTCTACTTTTTACTCATCCAAGACACTAGCTTCTTTCCTAGGAAGAAAGCACCACCACTAGTAATTTTCCTATCATCTACATCTCCTGCCCAGTCTGCATCCATTTATGCACTCAAGGTAATATCATCATCCTTAGGGTAACAAAGCCCAAAATTAGTTATTCCTTTCAGATATTTGAAGATTCTATTTACAATAGTCACATGAGACTCTTTTGGATCAGAAATCTAGCAACCATACATACAACATTCATAATGTATGGTCTGGTATGAGCTAAATAGAGCAATCCACCAATCATTGACCTGTATCTTATTTGATTTTCCTTAGGAGAGTCATCACTTTATGTTAACTTGAATCGGTTACCATGGGAGTATCAACAAGCTTTGAGTCTTCCATGCCAAACTTCGTCAACAACTTTTTCACATATTTAAACTAAGATATGAACATTCCATTGTCTAACTGAGTAACTTGCAATCCTAGAAAGAACTTCATCTCTCCAATCATACTCATTTCAAATTCACTCTTCATTTCATCAGTAAATTTCATACATAGATTGTCATCTACTCCAAAAATGATGTCATCAACAAAGACCTCAATAATCCACTCTATGTCATGATCCAATTTGAAATAAAAGTTATTGTCAGCAATACCTTTATTGAATCTAGCTTCAATAAGTATTTATCCACTCTAGCATACCAGGCTCTCGGGGCTTGCTTGAGTCCATATAGAGCTTTATTTAACTGACAAACCATGTCTTCCTTGTTAGTCAGTTGAAATCCATCTGGTTGTTCAATATATACCTCTTCTTCTAATTCACCATTCAAAAAATCTGACTTCACATCCATTTGATAGATTTTATAGTTCTTATATGCAACATAAGCAAGAAATAATCCTTCAACTTCAATTTTGGCAACAGGGGCAAAGGTTTCTTCAAAATAAATACCTTCCATTTGTGAATACCCTTTACATACTAGTCTTGCTTTATTCCATACTACTTTACCTTGTTCATTCAGCTTATTCTGAAAGACCCATTTAGTACAAATCACATTTTTATCTTTAGGTCTGGGAACAAGAATCCATGTATCATTCTTTTCACTTTGCATCAGTTCTTCCTTCATAGCTTCCATCTATTGTTCATCATTACAAGCTTCATTGAAATCTTTAGGTTCAATCTTAGAAATCAAGAAATACTCTTCTGCAATCTTTCTTCTAGTTTGCACACCTTTATTCTTGTCTCCTATAATTTGGTTTTTAGAATGATTCAACTTTACATACCTGAAACTTTAGGATTCTCTTGAATTTCTGGTTCTTTTTTTCTTTCTTCTACACTTGCACTTGTCTCTCCTTCTTGACTTTCTTGATTTACCAAAACAATTTGAAGTTGCTTCTGTGTCTGAGCATTCTTCCCTTTGTCTATGTTGGCTTCCTGGTCATCTAAATCATATCCACAGTATCTAGATGATCTAGCAGAGTCCTCATCAACTTTGACATTTGCACTTTCAATCATTTTTCTCAATCTTCTATTATAGCACCGACAAGCCTTGCTTTTAGTAGAGTAACCTAGAAAGATTCCTTCATTTCTCCTTGCATCAAACTTTCATATGTCCTCATCTCTCTTAATATAACATTTGCTTCCAAAGATCTTGAAATATATAACAGTAGGCTTATGACCAAACCATAGTTGAAAAGGAGTCTTACTAGAATTACCATTGACACTTACCTGGTTTAAAGTGTACACAACAATGCTTACAGCTTCACTCCAATAAATGTAAGGCACATTTCCTTCAATCATCATTGTTCTAGCAGCATCTATAATTGTTATGTTCTTTTTCTTTACAACTCCATTTTGTTGAGGGGTTCGGGGAGCAAATAATTGTCTTTTGATTCCATGCTCTTCACAGAAAGAATTGAACCCCCTGGAGGTGAACTCACCACCTCTACCTGACCTTAGGCATTTCATTTTAAGACCTTTCTCATTCTCTGCCATAGCTTTGAAACTTTTGAACTTCTCTAATGCTTCACTTTTTTCTCTTAAGAAAGTAACCCATATCATCCTAGAGTAATCATCAATATGAAGCATAAAGCACCTTTCTCCATGAAGACTTATAACTCTGCAGGGACCACATAGATTAGTATACACCAGCTCTAGTAATCCTTTTAAATGATGTTTTCTCTAAAAATAAACTCTAGTTTGTTTTCCCATCTGACATTCCTTGAAAATTGTGTTAGCGGGATTTACTAGCTTAGGTAGATCTCTTACTACTTGAGTGGAACTTGACAATGTTGTCAAAATTCACATGATACGGCCTCCTATGCCATAACTAGCTTTCATCCACTTGGGAAATTAAACAACTTTCACTAGTAGCACTCAGGCAAAAAATATTACCTTTTTTCTTTTTACTTGAAGCAATTACATTTCCAGAACTTCCAAGTATCCTGCATCTTCCAACTTTGAACTGAAGATCATAACCCTTGTCCACCATCTATCCAACACTCAACAAGTTGTGCTTCAAGCCTTCACCATAAAGGAAATCATCAGTGTTATGCTTACCACCAAGACAAATAGATCCTCTGCCACGAATCACACCAACATTGTTATCTCTGAATCTTACAACCCCACCATCATATTTCTCCAAAATTACAAATTTGATTTTTTTCACCATTCATATGATGTGAGCATCCATTTTCAATAAGCCAATCATCCTTTTCTTTAGTTCAAGTTGCAAGAGCTTTCTCAACTTTAGCATATTTAGTAGCCACCAAACCATTTTTCTTGATAGCAAGGAACACCCATTCATCTTCATTTCCATTTTCTTTATCAAATTCTTCGTCAATCACTCCTTCAGCATAGTAACATTTCTTTTGAAATCTAGATTTGTTAGGCTTAGACCTAGGAACTCTTTCAGGACACCTTGATGCAAAATGACCTATTTTATTGCAAGAGAAACATTTAATAGGCAACATTCCTTTATAATTACCTTGTTCGCTGCCTTCTTTCTTCACAATCAGTGCTTCCAACTCTTCTACTTCTCTTTCTTCATCTTCAAGTTGTTTCATTTCTTCCTCATGCTTGAATGACTTTTCAGAACACTCTCTCGTATCATATCTTTGCTTGTTTCTTCTGGATATAGTAGCCTTAAATGCATATTCAGTCTTGGGAACAAATTCACCAAATTCACTCAACTCAAAGGCACCAAATTTACCAATCAATGTATCTCTTGTCACATTTGTCACTGATATGATCTCTTAAATAGCATGAGTCTTTGCTTTGTAAGAGGGAGGCAATGATCTGAACACTTTAGCTACAATTTCTTCCTCTTCCAAGGTACCACTAGCACATCTATTACCCATCACAAGTTCATTTACTCTTTGCATAAAAGAAGAAATATTTTCATCTTCACCCATCTTCAAATTTCCATACTTGCCTTTCAATCTTTGTAGCTTAGCCATCTTCACATGTGCATCTCCTTCATACAATTTTTCCAGCTTTGTCCACATCTCATCAGTTGTCTTCAAACCTATCACATTTTTCATTTCTGAATTCTTCAGAGCACTCAGCGAAGCTCCCATAGCCCTGATGTTATTCTCAACCTCTCTAATTTCATTAGGAGTGGAAGGACCATTATAAGGAATAACATATCTATTCTTTGTGATCTTCTAGAAGTGTTCACCTAAACATATCAAATGAAATTACATTCTAATTTTCCACAGTGATTAGTTTGTTTCATCAAATCTAGGGTTGTCCTTCTTCTATAATTCCATCACGGATCACCTCAAGCTTTTAAACTTCTTCAAAGGAACATGCTCTGATACCAATTGTTGGAAAAACAAGGACAGACAACTGAGAGGGGGGGTGAATCAGTTATCTCAAAATACTTAAAATTTCAAACTTAACATAACTTTATCTCAAATCTAATGAAAGAAAAATAAACCATAAACAATCAACACATCAGAAGCACAGAGAACACCAAGATTTTTTACGTGGAAACCCTATTAGGGGAAAAACCACGGTGGATGTTAGTCCACAATATTATACACTGTTAAAAGTATAATGAAAAATAATGGGAATGCACATGCATTTAGGCACACTACCTAGAGCTCACTGCTCAAATATAAGAGGGCTCACTACCCAAGAATACAAATCAATTTGGATTAGATCCGCAGGGTATGAACTAAGAAAATAGTTTTTGCACAAGCTTGATTACTGTTCCAATTAAGCACATAAATACTTCTTCACACTCTACTATGCAATTGAATGAATAGATTAATGTTCGTGCACTTTTTCTTCCAAGGATTTGTAACACGTTACAACCATCATGTCATCCAAGAACATGAAAACCTGAACACACAAGAGAAAAATCTTTGACCATGAGCACACTGATCAATGGGGACATACAACAAGGATAAAGAATGATCTAGAAGCATCCACTAACATCAAGAACTAACAAATAAGCATCCACAGCAACTGAGATTACCAGAATTACATAAACTTTAATCAGGAACACTGATAGAGACCACAAAAACACTATCAAAACACAACTATCCTTAACATGATCAACTCTTCACGTGGACCTCTGAAACTTCTGGTAGATGATCTAGATACTCACAACAATAAACCCTTTAGTCCACAACAACTAATCTTCAATGTAGGGAACAAGAAACCTTCTTGACCTACACTGTTCCATTGGCAATCTACAAATCTTCTTTCAACAATTTTCTCAATATCCTCAACATATACAACCTTCAATACAATAGTGCTAATAGTGTTGACATCAATGACAACCACATATTAGCAACACATCCACAAAATCCAACATATTTTGTATTTGGTTTATGAAATCATTTCTTTGGAAAGATTGTAACATTTTGTTAAATGAAATGAGAATGATGTATTAATACTAGATATCACAATGTAATGCAATAGAATTTTGGAATAGTGTTAATTTCAAATGTGCATGATATCTTAGTTTTTAAGAGAAAAATTTTATTGTTATGTGATGGCATCATGAATTATTTCACTTATGGTTGAAACATTGGAAATTCTTTCCAAAGTAGAACGTGGGGCATGTTACATGTCGTATGGTAATTTCAATGATCCAATAACATTCAAATAGAAGAAATTGGGATCTTAAAACAATAAGAAACTAGAAGATTATGATCAATCAAATGTGATACTCAATGAAATTCAATTACACAATACTAGAAAGACTTGATTTAAAATCATTAAACATAATTCAAAGCAATTGAACCTAAACTAGTATCCAAACCTCCCAATCCCATTATGGATTTGAAGCAAACTTGTGACAGGTTTGTAGTGATGTGCAGTGCTCAAATTTTCCTAATCCATTAATCAAAAGCTCAATTTTCCAATTGATTGATTCACAAATGCTCTCAAAATTATATCAAATTGCTCAAAGGTGAGTACTCATTTCAAAAGAGTAAGGGTGCTATGAAGATTGTAAATGAAGTTCATGTTGAAATGTGAAGTATTTATAGATTTTAGGAATTATGATGAATGGTGAGGATTCAAAATGATGATCAATGGATGAAATTAAATTAAAGAGGTGAGTGTGGATCAAGGATTTATCAAATGGTTGATAATCCATGAGGCATGGATCAAGGATTAGATCAAGGGTTCATAATCCATGAGAGACTCAACAATATCCCTTAATTTTAGGAATTATGTTGGAGATATTTTGAGTTGGAGGGAAGAATTCAAATTTGAAAAGAGAATATTTCATCTGAAATATTCTTTATGCAAGTTGGAGGGTTCGAAGAAAATTAGCTAATTAAACAATTCCTTAAAAAAATTTAATCGTGCAAGTTGGAAGAATTAAGAACTTTAATTAAATAATTAGAAATTATTTAATCAAGTGGGATTATCGCATTTAATTAAACAATTTTGCATTGTTTAATCAAAAGGGGAGAGAATGATGAATTAATCAAATAACCTTAACTATTCAATTAATAGGAGAACAAGGTGAATTTAACTAAATAACTAGACATTATTTAATTAAATGGACGAATTAGGTGAACTATGTGAGAAATGATGTTAATATGTGAAATCGGGTTTGTGATATACTAAAGATATTTTTAACACTCATTGTAGGCTTATTGATAAAAGAAAGATATAAATATTATAATTTAACTATTATAAATAAATATTTGAAATGAGTATAGAAAGTAAAGATAATGTGAATAAAAATGTAATTCAGTGAAAATGACCAACATATGATTTTCAACCAAATGTATAATAAAAATATACAAATATATGAATCAAACCCTTGAAATAGAAATAGAAATGAAATGGAAAGATAATGATGAATACACAACATGCAAATGTAAATATTCACATGTATACCTTGGAATTTATCCTACTCTAATATGCAAAATAACTAAGAAATGTAAAATGAGAAAATACCAAGGACACCTCAAGATTAGCCAAAAGAGTAATATAACGAAAAGGAAAATGAATAAAATGAAATACAAATAGTTTCACTTTCCTTGCTGTTGATATCTCTTTGATTGGCCCTTGCTTGGAATGATTTGTGTGCTCCTTAGATGATTGCTTGAGTGGCTAAATGCAAGATTCAATGTGCAAGATGATTAAGAGAAATGACTAAATGATGGCAAAGGATTGAGGATGCAATTTGACAGCATTTAGTTATGAAAATACAAAGTGTTGAAAATGCCCTTGAGGAGGGGGTATTTATAGGATAATTTGAATTCTCTAGAGAATTCAACGGTCAAGATTGCTCCAACAAGGCCAAGATGAAGGGCTATGGTGGGTTGAGAACCCACAAGCCCTCACATCTTGACATGTGGAGGGTGAAGTGGACAAGGGGATATGAGGTGGAGGTGAGGTGTCAAGAAGGTACATGAGGTGGAGAAAGGACATGCACCTTGGGGAGTGAGGAGATTTCCTTAAAAAGGGATTCCTTGTCCCTAAGTGGGAGTGAAAGGGACATTTGAGGAATTTTGGAATTCCTCAAAAATCTACATGGGAAAAGGAAAGGTGGTTGAGGACATAAATGTGAATTAAAAATTCACTTTCCTAGGATGATCTAGAGGATAAAAGGTGGGCTCCAAAAAGGTGGGACTTGGTCACATGTGGAGATTGTGACAAGTCCAAGGTTCTAGAAGCCTTGGAAGAATGGAATGTGAATTAAAAATTCACATAGGGAGGAGAGAGACATGGGATAAATAAATGAGAATTAAAAATTCTCATGGGAATGAGAGTCAATATCTAAAAAGGAAAAATGGAAGAATTGACCAAAAAGTGGTGCTAGAAATAACTAATGACCTTGGTTAAGGTTGTGCAAACATTGGATTAGGCTAATTAATGGAAGATTAGAGGAAAGTGGCAAATGTAGGAGGATGTGACATTAATCTCTAATTAAGAGAATGCACATCATAATCATGAATTAATTAAATTAATTCAGATTAGAGCAAGGTTATGGAGGATGTGACAAGGAGAGAGAAAGTGAGGAATTTTAAATTGATTTTAAATCAAAAAGGGGGCAAATGACTAAATTAAATAAATTAGCATATTTATTTAATTTAGAGAGGAATAAGGTGAAAGATAAAGTATTAATTATTAAATTAAATACTTTACCAGTATGAGACAAAAGGTATAAAATTAATTTAATAAATTAATATAATATGGTAGACGGAAAGGCAGTAAATTTAATCATATGGAAGTGATTAAATTTAGATGTCTACATCACCAAACCCTTTTTTGGAGAAATCTAAAGAATGTCAATGGCTGCTCCAAAATGTTTGGTTTATGCTTGACTTGATGATGTAAATGCTTGAATGCTTGAGTGAATTTGATGAATGGGTGAATGCATGAGAGAATGGGGGTTGAAATGAAGTGAAAATCACTTATTTATACAATCATGTGCCTTAGTTACCCATTCATACCTCATCACAAGTCGACATCAAGTGATTTTGAATAAAAACCTTAAAGGAAAATTTAAATATTTTGAATTTGGGGCCAAGGGGCACTCATTCGCCACCCATGGCAAATGAGTCCCACTTAGGACCTCAAAATGGGTGTCAAGAATTATGTTGTATTTAATGTTGTTTATCGGTCTTACATTCAAAAATACATTTGATTAAAGAATATGAGGGCCTAAAGGGGCCAAATAAAACATAAGAAAGGGATAAATAGTGAAATTATTCCTAGAAAAGTGTGAAAGCTTGTTACAATACTTTATAACACTTCAAAATAGGACTTGTTTAGTGATGAAAAGGTGATTTTAAGGTGAATTGTAATGAATAAAGTCTAGAAGAGTGTAGAAATGTCTTACAACACTTCACAACACCTTCACAAGATGTCATTATTTGAATTTGAGTACCCAAATATGCATGTTCAAGCCATGTTACAACATAAAATTAGAGAAAAATAGTTCAAACACCATGAAACAAGACCTAAAAGGCCATGAAAATGATAAGGGGCCATATTTCTTTGGCACAGGTAGAAATATCAATGATGTAACAAATGTAAAAATGAAACCCTAGTGTGGTTGTCAAGGATGGGTATGGTAAGTAAAATTGATTTCACAATCAAGATAATAGAGAATGATGCAACAATATAAAATTGATGAAGAATTGGGCATGCAAAGAGTTTCCAATATAAAATTGAGATATAAATATCATAGAAGTATAGATCTAAGAAACCCTAACATATCTCTATCTCTACTTCTCTTTATCTCCCATCTACATCTTCCTCTTTGTCTACCTACCTCTCCCTATATCCCTCCCACCCTACCTCTCTATCTCCACCTATCTCTTCCTCCCTCCCTTTGTACTTCTCTTTATCTCCCCTCTTTGCTTCTCTCTACCTACCTCTCACTCTATCCCCCCCTCATTCCCCCTCTCTCACTTAGCACTCATTGCATCTAGGTGATGCTTATAGAGGTGAAGCATTAGGCCTTCTCGGGAGGTCACCCGTCTCAGTACTACTCCATCTCAAGTGCACTTAACCATAGATTTTTCTCCAAGGTTATGCCCACTTAGCTTGCAACCCCATTTCAAAAACCTTCAACATTTTTTTTCCTTATGAACCATTCATTATAAAGACCCATTAGCTCATCAATTGATAAGTAGGAGGTATTTTCCACATCGTGTCAAATTGTGATATTGCTATCAAGATTCAATCGTGTAGTTTTACGACTCAAACTCATTGACCCATGTTTCATGAGTAGCAGTTCACAAGAACCCATCTCTCATGATAACGAATGGTCCACTTAGCACTCATTGTATCTAGGTGATGCTCACATACATGAAGCACTGGGCCTTCACAGGAGTTCACCCATCCCAGTACTACTCTAGCTCAAGCATGCTTAACCACAAAGTTTTCCCCAAGGTTAAGCCCACTTAGCTCACAACCCCATTTACAAAACCTTCAACACGTGTTGTGGCTTATGAACAATTCATTATAGAGCCCATTTATCTCATCAATTGATAAGTAGGAGGTATTTTCCATACAATGTCAAATTGTGATATTGCTATCAAGATTCAACCATGTAGTTTTATGAGTCAAACTCATTGACCCATGTTTCATGAGTAGTGGTTCATAAGAACCCATCTCTCATGATAATGAATGGTCCACTTAGCACTCATTGCATCTAGGTTATTCTCACAGAGGTGAAGCATTGGGCCTTCCCGAGAGGTCACCCATCCTAGTACTACTCCAGCTCAAGCGCACTTAACCATAGAATTTTACCCAAGGTTAAGCCCTCTTAGCTTGCAACCCCATTTACAAAACCTTCAAAAAGTGTTGTTCCTTATGAAACATTCATTATAGAGCCCCTTTAGCTCATCAATTGATAAGTAGTAGGTATTTTCCATAGGATGTCAAATTGTCATATTGCTATCAGGATTCAATAGTGTAGTTTTACGAGTTAAAATCACTGACCCATGTTTCATGAGTAGTGGTTCACAAGAACCCATCTCTCATGATAATGAATGGTCCACTTAGCACTCACTGCAAAGTGGCAATATGTAACTGATACATGATGGCCCATGTGGCTGAAGACTTTTTTTACCCAAAATTGATGAAACGAAAAGGGTTTTAAAAGGAGATTCTCAACTTTCCACCAATATAAATTATACTTTACTTTGAATTTAATAAAGAATTATTATTCATTTTCTATTTGAATTATGACTAAAGTCCTGATTGATAGGCTGATTGAAAAACATCTATAGCTTCAAATGTTATCACATTTTTTGAATCTGAAACATGTGTCACATTCTATGCTTTGCATACTATAGGATTAAAAAAAGAATTTTATGAAGTTTTGACCAAGTCAAGGTGGTCGGACATACGAGTTTTATATTTTTAAAATTTGTAATAAAAAATGATAATTAATTATTTACTTGGAAAAATTACAAAAATATGCATCACATTGGGACATGAGTCCTCTACTTATATCTAAAATCTTATAAAAATATTATCATTTTATTGTGGTTAGGTATTACAAACCTACTTATTTTTTTTCCTTGAAATTTAAGTACTGCATTGAAATTTCAAATTTTCACCAAATAGATTTTTTGTTTTAAAAAACCTAGTAGTTTAAAAACTACATTCAATTTGCTACAGATTCTATTCTTACATATTTTTGAAATAATATAGATAACTTATTCAAATTTTTACATCAAGTTTCCTAACTCTAATTTTTCTAATTTTTTTCCACTTAAGGGCCTGTTTTTTCCATGATGATCCTGCACATACCCCTAAGCAAAGAAAAAATAACCGAGACATGGATATCATATAGGTCTAAGGTGAAACTAAAATTTGTTTGTGTGTGTAGATAGTTTATTCGAGCCCTACATAAGCATCATTATGATCAAAATGGACTAATATTTTCCAAAGCTACATAGTTTAAGTTACATTCCTAATGTGTAATGATATCCTAGGCATAGCTTTATTACCAGCTAGATGTTAATAGCCTTGACAAAGATACATTTGGTTCTCTCCAAGAATTGCTCTATTGTCAACCAGGCATCTATAGCCATGGTAAAGGGACTTGAATCACCCTTTCTAATTGAGTCTGTTTTCAGATTTCCTTTCTTTTCTTTTTTTCTCTTTTCTCTCAGATATGGATTGTTTTGATGTATATTTTATCATTTTCCTCAATCCTCAAGTAGTTGAGGATGTTCAAATCTACTTACATCAGCATCAAAATTGTGATGGATAGCGATGTTTCTAAATTATGGGAAGGGGGAGACTCCCTTAATACTATCAATTTCTTGCTTAGCAATCAAAATCTAAGTTGGACGATCGAGCAACTTATTTTTTATTCCATCATGATGTTGAGATCTTTTGATGAGACTCATGTCACTCATACTTATAGGGAAGGTAATTCCCTTGCTGATTTTTTTGCTAACGAGGCTATTAGTCTTAATAATTTCAAGGCATGGGAGTACTCGTCCCTTCCCAAGAAGGCTAAGCTTTTATTGCAAGATGACAACTAGATTTGGGCTTGTGATTTAGGGTGATCGAGTAATTATTTCCCCCTTGATTATCACATGTTTTATGATTTATGTTTTACCCATTCTCATGGTTAGTTGTATCCTTGCAAGTGTGTTCAACTCTAGTATCTATTAATGCTTGAAAATGTTGAAATGGGTGGAGATAGGATCAATATTGAGCGCATCTCCTACGATAAATGGAAGAAAAAGCATAGAATTTGGAAAATCTTAAGACATGGGCATATCACACCCTACTTGGAATGGCTTCATGGTCATGACCTTGAAGCTTCTATGAAGTTTGTTCATTTCTAGTATAACAGGTGTTTGAAAGTCAATGGTATGTATTTTATCATCACTGAAGACTTTATTGCATTCATTACCAGATTATTGATGGATGGGTGCAAATTATATAAAGAGAGGAAGAGTAATGAAGATGATATGGAATAGTTTTTTAAGGGAAAGAGAAAGATAATATGGTGAAGCTTTCCTTGTGGGGTTATGAACGACTATCCCTTAAGTGTATCTGGGTTGATGTGGTAGAATTTTAAATGCAATATGTTAATCTTGATGGTCATTTTACTGCTATTCTAAAGCATCATTTTACTCTACTAAACCAATTTAGATATGATTTTCATGTTTCCTTTCCATTTTTTCTTCTTTCTTCTTTGGAGGTTTCAATTTATGCCCACCTCAAGAATCATAGTTCCCCTATTCTTCATGAAGGGCTCATTTTTCTCATCATGGAGCATGTGAGAGATCATACCCCAAATAAGTCAATTAAGGGAAAAGAGAAGACCATTAGTAATGATTCACTTTCTTCTAGTTTGGAGACGAGTGCTAATGGTGATGAAGAGTGGAAGGTGGAAGAGGATAATACTATGGGGGTTTCATCTTCTCCTATGGCTTCCCCTTCTAAGAAAAGGAAAAAGGGGAATTTGAAGAAGAAGAGACCTACAAGAAAATTGTTATGCAGAGGTCAAATTCTCATGGGTCCTTGTCTGGTACGGATGATACTGAGTATATTTTGAGTGGGTCTCACCAATGCCTAACCAACAAGAAAGATGAAATTCATGGCTAGGGTTCTATTGATTCTAGGAAGGATGGTGAGGAGTAGTCTATTCAGTTGGGGGAAAGATGAGGGGATTCCTCAGAGGGCCTCCAAAATACTTTCTAAACTACACAAGTTGGGCTCAAAAGGTGGTGGGAAGGGTGAGAATATCGGTCTAGAATAGGTAAAGGTCATTTTCGATAATGCCATTGATGTTAAGGATTCCCTCAAGGCTTGACAGACTCCTCCACATGTGGACATTGATGGGGATTTGGACATTGAGGATGCTTTGGGTGAAAGGGATGTGTGAGAGGATGTGGGTGAGAACCCATACCTTGGCAAGCTAAAGCTTTTAAATATTAATCCTAAAGCCTTTAAATATTAATCCTTTTGCTGAGGTTTTTCTTATCTTGATGATGATGACACTACCATGTATGAGTTGTTGGACATGGCTAGGTCTAGTGCTACTTGTTCCTTTAAACTTTCTAAATGGCTATTGTAGGAATTCAAAAAGGTCAACATTAAAATCAAGGGCTTGAAGGAGAATACGTCTAACCAACGGAAGGGGTCTTCCTCAGAACTACTCATTGAGAAGTTGGTGGATTTAGAATGCTCATTTTCTAAGTTCAAAGCCTAGTGTGAAAGCCTCCTTGGGTAACAGAAGAAAATATTAATGAAAAAGATGAGGATATCAAAAATCTCCTATATAATAGTTAGTTCTATCAAGAATAGTGTGAAATCTCTCAAGGTTCTCTTTGGAAAATTCAATCAACTTTGTGAGGATCAAATGTACTTTGCAGACATGCTTGAGAAGGATCAAACTTCCAAGGGGAAGGATAAGAAGAATGTCAAAGAGGAGGCTAAAGGCCTGAGTACTAGAGTGAGGGAGGTCCTAAGGAAGATGTTTGAAGAAGAAAAACAAGAGTCAATGGATATGATTAACTTGCACTATAATTTAAGGAGATTGAGGTGGAAAATACCTTTAAGAATCTGAAGTGATTTTAGTGTTTGTGTGTTGTTTTCTCTATTTTTGCTTTCCTTTTGTTTGGTTCTTGTTTTTTGGCTATTGGTTGTTGGTTATGCTTTACTGAGTATTCTCATTCATAGCAACATTTTGATGTAGTGTTATTGAAAGAGTTTCGGGTCCCTTCAAAACCTATTTTTACCATAAAATCAAAATAATGCACAAAGAAAATTACACCATGGCAAGATTATTTACATAGGGAAATATATTATAGAATAAAAATCCACACTCTAGACAAAGAAATTTTAATTTTATTATTCAACAAATATGTGATTACAATACAAATATTAGAATGTGAATTAAATATAGTTCAAGTATCACCAACATTAAATGAAATAATTTTTGTAGCATACTAGTACTGGAAACTCAATCATACAACTCACATAATATTAAATCATCAAGTACCAATAAATAGTAAAATAAAACAAGGAAACATAATTGGTTTACTAAATCCATGCATAAAAATAATGTCCTCAAATTATACCATAATTGATCCAAATTTAGACAACCATGTTGGTCCTGGTACCCTTTTCTACAAGTAAAAGACACTCTCATAATTAACATAACTATTAATAGTTGACTCCTCAATTTGGATGATTGAATTTGAAAATTCAAACCCTTTTTACAGATTCCTTATGATCCAATAGAGATATGCAAGCATTGGATGGCATTTGCATGGTTGAAGCTAATAAATTTAAAATATATATATTTTCTACACCTTAGTAATTTGCGTTTTTGGATGCCTTTAGATAATTTATATCCCTTGAATGTTGTGTTGTGTTTGACTAATCTTGTTTGTATTTCTATTTATATATTTTGGATTTAGTTTTGGAATGCATCTAGCAACTTCAATTTTTGATAAGTAGGCTAGGAGTTATGACTGCACAAAGTTGGGGTGTCAAAAATAATTAATAACTAATAAACTTAGGATGCATGGTTGATACATGTTTCCATAAGAATATTAATAAATGTATCCAAAATAAAATTTCACAATTTTTATAATGATGCATATGGATCTCTAGAAATAGTAACAAATTTCCCATTTGTACCTATTTAGTATTGTAATGTAACATATATAAATAACTTCGACATTACTTAATCTATGGATAACCAAGTAATACATGGAACTAATCCAATACAAGAATGGTATCACATTTATCTAGTTGATCTTCTTTTTAACAATCTACCAAAAAGTAAATTAATCAAACTTGTAGCCTCAATCAAAATTATATTAGTTATCTTAAGGGAAAAAATGAATGTTCATATTATTGCTACTAAAAATGATGATTAAATATATTTTTACCATATGTTAAATTGAAAAGTAAGATCAATAAGAATGACCTTAATTGGTTTGTAGGAAACATAAGATCTAGCATATAAAGGATCATAATAGCCATTCAAAAGGATCTCATCAAGTTAACATTCAATAATTATTGTAGAAGAATATGTAGAAATACTATTAAGCCTATAGACACATAAAAATGGTCTCGACTTGCAAACCATACTTTCTACGATGACCATGCTTCTCCCTCAAATAATTCAATTATTTAATCACATCCTAATGTCATAATTATTCCTCCATGATTATTTAAATAAATAAAATTACATTTATTTATTTAAACACGTCACTAATTAATCCTTATTCCCTCCAATTAGTTAATAACATTCTCATTTATCCTTCAATCAAATAAACTTATTTATTTAGCCCACTTTCCATCCCACCAAATAAATAATTAAAATAATTATAAATATCAAGTCTTTTGTCTCATTCCCATTTATGAATTAAATCATTATTTAATTCATAAGTCAACATTCCTCCACAAATTAGATAATTTATATTATTCCAACTACCTATTTTTCTCCACCATTGATTTGATTATCTCCAATTAAATCCCAACCCTTCATTTCAAGGCTTGTCCTAACTTTGGCCTAATGTTTCCCTAACCCTAATCCTCCTTATGACATTGATTCTTGGCCTTTGATCTTAGGGCTTCACCAACTTTTAATCTTGGTCGTCCATTCTCAATTTGGCATTCTTTAAAAGGCCTTCTCTCAAGTCATTTTAAAAACACACAAGAGTTATACACAACATGTTGGAGAGCTTTTGAGTGCTTGAGCACACATTACTTTAATATTTTGCTTGGCTTTATCATAGGTTATAGTTGCACTTCAATTCTGAGGGCAATTATACAAGTTTTCAGCAAGATGGAGAAGGCCAATGGAGGTGAATCAATGGAGGCTTGAAGACTAGGTTTGAATGTCCACGATTCGAGATTTGCAATGTCCACTTTCGCTTGCCAAAGATTGGAGACTCAAAACTACTAATTATGTTTTGTAGGGCTCGTGCTTCAATTTTGCTTTATCTTGAGTGCCTTTTTCACGTTGAATGATTAGGGGGCCTAAAAAGAACTTGCATGCTTGAGTTGACATCATCAGCTTGGATTAAAATAAACAAAGTCTTTGATGTGTTTGCCTCACACTGCAATTTGGTTATTAAAATGAACAAATGCTTTCATCTTGCATAACCTTTGATTTAATAATAGGATTATCCTCTCCCCTTGCGCACTTGTGCAATCTTGGGTGCAAGAGAAATTGTTATTGACTCTAGGAAATTGGGCCTTCCTTGGTGGGAAAAAGTACTCACCCCAAGATGACTCAGACCTGCAACGGAGCTCTTTGGCCGAGCTACCCCCGATCGGCATATAAATGTGAATCCTAAGGGAAAGCCTAGGATTATAAGTGCGGATGTGTCATACGGACAGAGTAGTACTCCCATAAACCCTATTGAGTGTAACCTCTTCAGGCTGGAGTGCCACCTAATCAGTGATTAATCTCTTGCCCCATGTATGGCCACTCGAACGGGGGTCCTGAACTAAATACTCTTGTGTAGTAGCCAAAAACCTTCTATCTGCTAGCGCAACAACAGTCATTGTGAAGGCATCCACATCTTCACAGTCTTTAGTAGAGGTGATCAGCGTGTCATGGGAGTTTTATGGGCGCTGGAAGCTTGGTTGGTCTGAGAAGAGAGTGCACTGTAAGGGGGATCCCGTGCAACCAAGCGTCTGGATTCACACGCTAAGGATATGTGGTTGGGGAAATCCACATGGAATCTAACAGATATTGTCTTGGCCTAACCATAGGATTATGCTTGTCCTCTTTGTGATTGATTACACATTCAAAACATCATGTTTGCCAAGTGTTTTCTAGATTCTCAAACAATATACACAACACTAAAAAATTTGGAAATGAAACAACCAACTTTAGACAATTCAGACTTTTCATCCAAACATCACAAAACTGAATTCGAGTCCAACAATTTTTCCTGCTGTCAAACATCTTTTCTCGAAGTCTCTGTTAGAAACCAGAACTGAAATTGCTCAAAATTTTCATCATTCAACCATTAGATTTCATTTTTACCTTAGGTTCATCCTTGTTAATTTTAGTTGCATTACCTAAGCTTCCTCATCATCCTTTCCTACATAGATTTTCCCTTAGGTTTTCATCTTTGCAGACTTTGGATTAGGCCACCTCATCACACTTTGCAAAATCATTGCCTTCAAGAGTAGGTTATCTTTGGACTTGGTCAACAATCTCCTTTTCAGTCATTGTCCTTTTTGTGAGAATTTCCAACTCAACAGTCTAGTTAGGAAAACTCACTAGTCATTTTGGCCTTGTCGCTTAGTCCTTTTAACAAGTCCTTTGATAACCAAAATTAAGACAGAGATTAAGCTTAGAGTGGTTAGGCAAACCTTTCTCCACATCGCATTCATCTTAGTCCATACTTTGCATATTTTATGCCTAAAAATCCAAAAAAATCCAAAAATAGTGTTCACCCTAGTCCTCATTTTGCACCTTGACAGTGCATTAGTCACCTTTTAGTCAACATTATCATCTTAGTCCTCATTTTGCACCTAGTCAATTTTATCACCTTGCATTAATCAGCATTGTCATCCTAGCCATCATTGTCACCTTGACATTTGAAATATTTCTTTAGCAACTTTGTCATCTTGCATCAATCATTTCCTTAGGAAAACATCATAATCACCTTGCATTGTCATCCTTTATCACAAAAACACCAAAAACATAGACTAGTTGTCATAATCATCATCCTCATTTGAGAAATTCTCTTTTATGGTCGAAACTAGGCTTCAAAGAAAGAAAAGACAAATGGCAAACTTTGGACAAGACTTCAACACCAACATACACACCAACACTTATGACATGAACCAAGACATGAATTTTAATGATCCATTTACCCACATGAACATACCATCTTCCATGAACCTACCAAAATCCTCTCAAAATCCATTCAAACCATTCATATAGAGAGACCACAATGAACAAGTATTAGCTGAGGATCTAGAGGCTGCAACCCAAAATCATGATGTAGCATCATTTGTAGAGGACTTGGTCTTGAATGATGCTGATAGATACCTTGCTATGCTTTTAGACCAAGGGGAAAAACTACCAAGAGGCTTTGACATCAATACCATAAGACCTTCGTCTCCACACAACACAACACAAAACTCGACACCTCAACAAAACACAAACAATGCCTCCAACAATAACACTATTGTCACTACACAAATTGCTACAAGCACCATCAATGTTACATCTAGTGGCACCATAAGTCAAAACACCTCCAACTCAATCAATGCAACATCTATTGGAGGAAGACCCACCATGCCACAAGCAATATCACAATCCATGCCCGCAATGTCAATGACATCTTCACAAATAGTGGGAACTACCCTTGGATTCACATCAATGGGGGAAAGTTCTTCAAACCCCATCTTTGGAACTTCATCTATGACCATAGGGACATCATCATCAAATCCTTATGTTGGAACCTCATTCAACCCCTTTTGAGGAACTAAACAACGTATTTTTATTAGAGGTCCCCAACCAAATGTTAACACATCGTCACAACTAAACATCAGTGCCTCACAAGGACAAAATACCAACATCCCACATGGACAATTCCAAGGACAATATACCAACATCCCACATGGACAATTCCAAGGAAAAAATACCAACATCCCACATTGACAATTCTTCCAATATGGACAAGGAACTCAAATGACACAACAAATGAATACCTTTGGGCACCAAAATAGTCAAGGTTACCAGATCCACCAAATATCGACAAATATGGCTGGATCGCACATCCCCACATATTCATCACAGATCCACACACAACAACACATTCCTCATCAAAATTGGCAATACCAACAATCGCCAAACTTAAACATATCATACATTTCACAACAACACATGTCACATTCAAACTCGAACATGCTATCACAATCAATGGGGACTCAAGGGATACCCATCACTCCCATGTGTGATGCGACCAATAATCCCATAATAGATGCCTTGACAGCCTGAGTGGCAAACCTCCAAAAACATATGGAAAACATGAAAACATCCAAAAAAATTCCACCAGTGTCATATGACCTATGTCCATATCCTTTTGACACAACTTTATACATGCCACCATCTCCTGGATATGTGGCCCCTAACTTCACCAAATACAAGGGCAAGACAAATCCTATTGAACACGTTCAAGAATTCACAACCAACTGTATGGACATTGCATATGAACACACTTACTTGATGAGACTCTTCTCCAAGAGTCTAACAAGACCCACACTTGAATGGTTCGCCACTTTGAAGGGGATAAAAACATGGAATGAACTTGTAGACAAATTTGTAAAAAATTATGCCTATAACATTGACACAGACACCTCCATCACTAGCTTATGCACACTTACATAAGAAGACGCTAGTGAAACTTTTATCCCATTTTTCCAACGCCGGAGAGGCATAGCAAGTGTTGCCACATAGACATACCTGAAAAAGAGAAGGTTGACATGTTTTGTACAAACACTCCTAGGCCCATTGAAAAATGGCTTGTGAGTTCATTGTCGTACAACCTTCACAGACCTAGTCGAACGAGGCATCCAACTTGAGAAAGCACTTATTGCTGAGGGAAGATTAAAATACAATCCTAAAAACATAAATGCAAGTCCAACCACTGACAAGAACAAATATTGGGTTAAGAATAAACATGTCACCAATGATGGCGTTGTAGATGCTAAGGTTGTCAATGCAATGGGTCTTGTGCTTATCCTTAAAGGGGCTCAACCGCAAAATACACAAATGACCACACATACCCATGCTACCAATGTTGTACAGACAAATCAAAATAACCAAAATCAAAGGCAGCCCTGACAACCCAGACAGTTCCCCAGGAGTCGCACATACTCCCCCTTGGGTGAGCCCATTGAAGAAGTCCTCAAGAAACTCCTTCAAAATGGTGGCATAACACTTGAGGACCCAAAACCATATGACCCAGGGTAGTTTAAACCATTTTGGTGGGACGACAACACGTTTTGTGATTATCATCGAGCAAAAGGACATAAAACCTCCTCCTGTTGACAACTAAAAAATTTGGTACAAGACCTTATCGAGAATCATACCATTGAGATAGGTGGACCACAATTTGCATCTAATTCAGACCATACCATACACATGAACCCACTACACGACCATGGTTCTAGTAACCCTTCCATGTCAAAATCCAATAACAATAATCGAGCCAACAATGCCCATATTGCATATGACTATTCTGGGGGACCTATCATAAATCATATTAGAACAACTGTTGAACATGTCAACACAATTACTATCAGAAAGGCCCCTGAATGCAATGTCACTACCCGCGGGGGCAAAGTCACCATAGTTGGCCCTCCTCCTCCCAGACAACCAAAGATAACAATAGCTGGCCCGTCTACCCAGCAATCGCAGTCCCGTCCATTAACCAAATAGTCCCAACCTAAAGGACATTTTAACCTCATTGACCAACTTGGAAAGACACCTGCATAGATTTCTATACTTGAGTTGCTACACATTTCCCCAATGCATAAGGGTATACTCAACAAAACATTACAAGAGTCTTTCGTTCCCCAACACATTGATGTCAATCAATTTGAGGCCATGGTGGGATATCTTACCGCTTCCCACCATATAACATTTTCAGACCAAGACAACTCATCATCCAAATCCAATCATAATGATGCCCTTCAAATTGAAGTTTTTATCCATAAGCATAAGGACAAATGAGTGTTAGTAGATGGAAGAGTAGGACTAAACATATGCTCCTTAAAATTGGTTAAGGCCCTAGGCTTTTTTTATGCTTGTGTAGATGCTACAAAGAGCATTGTTATCAAGGCATATGATGATGAAGAACGTTCCTCTTAGGGCGTAATTACACTTCCAATTCGTATCAGACCAGTCATTGTGGACACCACTTGTCAAGTCCTAGATCTAGAACTTCCATACAATATTTTACTTGGTCGACCTTGGATTCAAGCCTTGAAAGTTGTCCTTTCCACATATCACCATTGTTTGAAGTTTCCCTTTGAAGGCACTAAGATTACCATATATGGAGACCTTGACCCATTTCAATATTGTACCAATTTGAGAGGTATCTCGGAGCGCCAAGTGCCTATCAACAGTGAAGCTTCGACATCTTCATCCTCTAAATTCCTTGACCCATCAACACTTGCAAAGCCTCGCACATCCACATCCATTGCCACAACATCCACTTCTGCTTCTTCGAAAACCCTGACCACCTCCATGACATCTACCACTTCATCCATCACCCCAAGCATTGACGCAAGTATTAAGATCCAAGACCAAGGGTGTGGAGAGTATAAGCTGAATACAGCCTATTGCATAACAAGGATGCCCAAGTCTCCCCAGGTCTATGGCAAGCCTTGCTTCATGTTAGAGTCAAAAGAAATTTTCAGAGTCCCTCCAAAAATATTATTCATAAAGTGGGGTGAAATGAGTCAAGAGGACACTGACAATGTGTTATCTTGGATTTATAGAGAACCAGAGGATCCAACTCCCTTACCCATAAAAATGTATGGTAAAGGATATGAAATGATAAAGGCAAAAGGCTACGATGGAATTAGGGGCCTCCACAAGCACAAGACAGGAAGACAAGAACCTCTAGCACCTAAAGGAAGACCTAAACATCTTGGGTTAGGGTTAGGACCAGGAGAATCTTGCGATCATAGTACCAATGCGCTTTCTAGCAAGAGAGTAAATGCTTTAGACTGTGTCGAGACAATTGAAGATCCCCTTTCTGAAACTGACTCCCATGAATGGGAATTTGGCTCCCAACGATCCCTAAGTGACTGTTGCCTTGATGACTTGTTCCTTGAACCTAGAGAGCCTACATTTGAAGAGATATTTTGGAAAATGTTCAAAATTGACACGATACCAAACAACACCAAGTTCGGATCCTCTTCTACTCCCATTGACCATAATCTCAACATACTCATCTACCCTACTGAACCTAATGACCATCATTCAGATTCATTTGAATTGCCACATGACACTACTAACCTTGACTCCACTCCCTTTGTTCCTTACTTTGCTGATGAGGGTGAATCAAGTGAGGCAGAGTATTGGATAGAATCTGATATAGAGCCCGACGATGACAATCTTATCTTTAACCTCTCTGAATCCATCAACATGCTTTCCGTGTCCTACCCACCATTCACCCATACTGATGATGGTATTTCCTTAGTCTACCCACAACTAATCGATTAGGATCAATAAGGCCCGCCAGTTATGTACATATTTCAAAATGATGAGGCCATTGCAGAATTCATGGGACTGCGTGAGGGTATACCAAGTGGAGACCACAAGGATGGATTTTCCGTTGACCTAGATTGTGTCGCTTACTTTGGGGAGACTGCTCCATCCTCTAGTTGCAAAATGAAAAATAAAAATAAAGCAAAAAATGACACATCTTTAGGTGAAAACCAAAAGGCACCTTCTGATGAGAAAAAACTAAAAATAAAGGACATATCCGAAGGGGACAACCTCTCTGAGGCACCTAAGGATGGAGGACTGGACTTTCTCCCCGTAACTCAAGAAAAATTGGCCATGCTCATAGAAGACACTATGGAAACTGTAAACATATCTACAATAGAAGATCCTAAGATGGTCCTCTTTGTGACATATTTGATAGAGGAAGAGAAACCTGAGTTCCACAAATTATTTTCAGAGCATAAGGTCAAATTTGCATGGTCTTATGCTGATATTCCTGGGTTGGATCCATAATTTGTCTTGCACCATTTGCCATTATTTCCAAAGGCCAAGCCAGTGAAACAGAAGCTATCAAAGATGCACCCACAGATCACCTTGTTAGTAAAAATAGAACTTAAGAAATTGTTAGATGCGGGATTCATATAGTCCATAGACTATGCTGAATGGATATCAAATCTTGTACCAGTCACAAAGCCAAATGGTCAAATCCGCATTTGCACAGATTTTTGAGACCTGAATAAATCTTGTCCAAAGGATGACTTTCCCTTGCCAAACATTGATATCATAGTGGACCTTACAATAGGATATGAAATGTTGTCCCTCATGGACGATTTTTCTGGTTACAATCATATTCGTATTGCCCCTGAAGATCAACACAAAACAACCTTCATATGTCCTTGGGGCACATACGGTTGGAACGTCATGCCTTTTTGTCTTAAGAATGCAGGTGCCACGTACTAGAGAGCCATGACAACCATATTCCATGACATGATGCACAATATAATGGAAGATTATGTAGATGACCTTTTGGCAAAATCTTTGACATGAAAAGACCACTTGAGGGTGTTAGAAAAAATTTTCAAGAGACTAGAAGAATACAAGCTCCACTTGAATCCAAAGAAATGTGTCTTTGGCGTGACATCAAGAAAACTTTTGGGGTACATTGTTTCTCATAGAGGCATTGAAGTCAATCTTGCCAAGGTAAAAGCCATATTAGACATGCCTCCTCCAAAAGGGATAAGTGAACTCAAGACATTGCAAGGCAGGTTACAATCTATCTGACGCTTCATAGCACAATTGGCAGACAAGTGTCATCCATTTCAGTATCTTCTACGCAAAAGTATCCTGTTTGTGTGGACAGATAAATGTCAGGAGGCTTTCCAACAAATAAAAGATTATCTATGTCACCACCTGTTTTAATTCCACCAATCAAAGGGAAACCTTTGATTCTGTACATTTCTGCAACAACTTGAGCACTGGGGGCATTACTGGCACAAAATGACCATGAAGAAAAGGAAAGGGCCATATACTACATCAGTAGGACACTGGTTGGATATGAGCTAAATTACATAGCCATCGAGCGTGCTTTCCTAGAAATTGTCTTTGCGGCTCAGAAATTAAGACACTACATGTTGAATCACCAAACACAATTAGTGGCGAAGATTGATCCCCTGAAATATCTCCTAAGTCGCGCAGCATTGACAAGTCGCTTGGAAAAATGGGTAATGATCTTGAGTGAGTATGATATTCAGTATGTTGAAAGAAAGTTGATAAAGGGATAAGTGATAGCATACCAACTGGCAGACGCACCTATACAGGGTGATCATCCACTTGTAGTAGACTTTCTAGATGAGTCAATATTTCATACAGAACCTAAGTCACCTTGGAGGCTATGTTTTGATGGATCTCATACTAATCATGGCTCAGGGGCAGGAATATTTTTTATCACCCCTCAAGGAGACTCCATCCCTAAGTCCTTTCGTATTGCTTTTCCATGTACAAATAATGTGGTAGAATATGAGGCACTTGTCACAGGACTCAGAATGGCCATCAAATGGAAAATTAGAACACTTCATGTCTATGGCAATTCTCATTTGGTCATTAACCAAGTCAATGATGACTATGACACTAAGGATGAGAAATTAATGCCTTACAAACAAATGGTTGACAGCTTTCAAACATATTTTCACATGGTGACTTTTGAGAAAGTTCCAAGAACACAAAATAAGGCAGTAGACGTAATGGCCACAATTGGCTCTCTCCTGGAAATTACTAGTAATGTGCCTCAATTTGAATTTTTGGTAGAACAACTTTTAGTTCGTGCATATGATATACCAGAATCAGAGATGGTTTGTGAGCTTGTTGGTCCCAATTCTCAATGGTATCAAGAAATTTATGACTACCTCAAGTCCCAAACCCTTCCCCCCAACCTATCCAATAACCAACGAAAGTCATTTATTTGAAAAGCCACCAGATACGCCATCCTCAGTGATACCCTTTATCGTCGTAGCTTTGATAACTCCCTTCTTTGATGTCTTGACACTAACGAAGCATGAACGACCTTGCTAGAGGTACATGAGGGTATGTGCGGATCCCATTCAAGTGGTCTGACTTTAGCCAAAAAGATAACGAGACTTGGGTATTACTAGCCAACCATTGAGAAAGATGCACTTGAATTTGTCAGAATGTGTCACCAATGTCAGATACACAGTGACTTGATTCATGCACCAGCACAGGAACTTCAGCCGATTACTTCTCCTTGGCCCTTCGCACAATGGGGACTCGACCTCATGGGCAAGATCCATCCTACCTCGTCCAATAGCCACAAATTCATCATTACCACCACTGAGTACTTTACTAAGTGGATCGAAGCCATCTGTCTCACTTACATTACTAGCAAACAAATTTCCAAGTTTATCCTCAACTATATCATCTGTTGATATGGTATTCCAGAACCCATAATCATAGATAACGATCGTCCCTTCAAAAATCAGGATGTCCGTGAACTTTGTGAACACTTCCATATCCAACACCACTTCTCCACGCCTTACTATCCACAAGGAAATGGTCAAGCTGAGGCGTCTAATAAAATAATCATTAAACTTCTTAAGAATATCGTCAATGATGCTGGTCGTGATTGGCACATACAACTCAATCCTGCTTTGTGGGCATATCGCACTAGCATCCGTACTCCCACTGGAGCCACTCCATTTGCCCTCGTGTTTGGAGCCGAAGCCATCTTGCCCATAGAGGTTGAAATTCCATCCCTACGAGTCTCTATGAAAGGTCTAATCACTGATGAAGAATATCGACAGTCACGACTGCATGAATTAGAAATGCTAGATGAACGTAGACATAATGCCTTGAACCACTTACAGGCATATCAAAATCATCTTTGTAGAAGCTACAACAAAAGAGTGATGACTCAAAAATTTGACATTGGTGACTTGGTTCTCATGCAAAATCCTAAGAATCAGTTCGACGGAGAAAAACTAGGCAAGTTTGAGCCCAATTGGTTGGGTCCATACATCATCACTACATCATTTGGTTCTGGCACATATCAGTTGGCTACTCCAGATGGTGAACAATTGATAGATCCAATCAATAGTCTGCATTTACGCAAGTTCTATACATAGCATCAGAAAGTCTGGCCCACAACCATAAAAATAAAAAAAATAATAAAATGAAAAATTTGACAAAAGTAAAGAGAAATAATTCATCCAATAGTGAAAACCTAGTAAACAGGCACTTTGGATAAGTACCATGGTGAAAACCTAGAAAACAGGCGCCATGTGTAGTCAATCATTGCTTTGACATCTACTCTCACTCTATCTACCTTAGTCCATAATAAACATCCATTGGTCACAACGTTTCACCCTGACATCATGACGTTTCTTTCCATGGCTGACAGTGATTGACATCGAAGTCTTATGCACCGCCTATCGTCCATATCGGTCATGTCCTTTCCATCAAGTTGACTAGGGGCAATATTTTATCATGAGACTGCAGTGGGTATCGCACATGGTCTTGACAATCGAAAAAGTCCTAAAAATCATAAAAGTCCTAAAAAAATCATAAAAATCATAAAAGTCCTAAAAAAATCATAAAAATCATAAAAGTCCTGAAAAAATCATAAAAATAATAAAAAGTCCTGAAAAAATCATAAAAATCATAAAAAGTCCTCAAAAAATTCTAAAAATCATAAAAAGTCCTAAAAAAATTCTAAAAATCATAAAAAGTCCTGAAAAAATACCTAAAAATTGAAAAATGTCCTGAAGAAAGCACAAAAACATCCAAATAACATCACAAATCCAAAAAACAGGGTCAAAGTTAGTCATTTTAGTCGTGTTATTCTTTGTCAATAGTTGAACTACGAGGTCTCTACGCATTTGCTACGTAGGCAAGGCCATCAGTCGATGTGCCCTCAAGGCCCCCTAGATTTAGTCCCTTAGGGTTTTGTCAGGTCAAGTCAAAACATGTCAATCCATCTTCCATATGTTTGTCCGTCCTTGTCGAACTATGAGGTCTCTAAGTGCACGACGTAGGCAAGGCCATCTATCGATGGGCCCCCAAGGCCACCTAGGTCAGTCCTTTAGGGTTTGTCATTTTTTTCAAATAAATTAGACATAGTCACACTCAAAACCAAGACATTCATTTGAACGTCAACATTGAAATCGCGAACCAATAGACAACATAGCCCAGTCAGTCATCAAGCCAAACATCCGTCAAATTGCCAACACAATGTCAACCTAGTCACTTTATGGTCCCCTTCAAGATGTGTCCTTCTTGGAATTGGACCCCGTCAAAACATCATTTTCCTTTTCAAGATGTGTCTTTCTTGTCGACAGGCTTCATCACAGTCATTGGCCTTTTCAGGATGTGTCCTTCCTGATGATAGGCTCTGTCACATAGCCATTAGCCTTTTCAGGATGTGTCCTTCCTAATGACAGGCATTGTCACACTGTCAAAACTGTTAGACAAATCGTCAAACTGTCAAACTGTCACGTAATCAACCTTCGACACAAATCTTGGCAAACACATTGAATGACTGTGATTTTGCTGGTCTATTTTGTCTCTTGGTCATGTTACTAGCTACCTCAAGGATGTCCCATGAAGGATTTAGAGGTGCAATGATGTCTCATGGCCTAATTTTCCTTGATTGTTGTCTTTGGTGTGTCTTGACAAAAAGATTGGGGTAACTTGGCCTTCAGTATGAGTTAGGACATTCCTTGTCTGTGGATGTCTGTTTTTCGCAAGTGGACAACCTTGCACACCTTGGTCTATGTCATATCATGATGTTTGTTGTCCATTTGTCACATTTTACTGCCCAATGATGATTATGCAACGCCTATGATGTTATTTGGAAAAATATTGAAGTATTCCTTTTTCATGTCCTCACATCCATGATTTCCACGCTAAAATTTCTTCTATTCCTTCATCCTCTAGTCCTCTCATCCATTTCGAGAGCACACTCATGTTCTTTCAACCCACCTATCCTCTCGAGGGGGCATACCACTACCTCCTCATCATCCTTCCTCTCCTCACTTTCACACTGGGGCAATTTTTTGACTTGTTCTTTGACACAATGTGATAAACTGCATCATGTCAAAGAGGGGCAAAATGTAGACACATAAAAATGGTCTCGACTTGCAAACCATACTTTCTATGATGACCATGCTTCTCCCTAAAATAATTCAATTATTTAATCACATCCTAATGTCATAATTATTCCTCCATAATTATTTAAATAAATAAATTACATTTATTTATTTAAACACGTCACTAATTAATCCTTATTCCCTCCAATTATTTAATAACATTCTCATTTATCCTTCAATCAAATAAACTTATTTATTTAGCCCACTTTCCATCCCACCAAATAAATAATTAAAATAATTATAAATATCAAGTCTTTTGTCTCATTCCCATTTATGAATTAAACCATTATTTAATTCATAAGTCAACATTCCTCCACAAATTAGATAATTTATATTATTCCAACTACCTATTTTTCTCCACCATTGATTTGATTATCTCCAATTAAATCCCAACCCTTCATTTCAAGGCTTGCCCTAACTTTGACCTAATGTTGCCCTAACCCTAATCCTCCTTATGACATTGATTCTTGGCCTTTGATCTTAGGGCTTCACCAACTTTTAATCTTGGTCGTCCATTCTCAATTTGGCATTCTTTAAAAGGCCTTCTCTCAAGTCATTTTAAAAACACACAAGAGTTATACACAACATGCTGGAGAGCTTTTCAGTGCTTGAGCATACATGATCTATTTAAGATCTAGGACAAATTGCTTATAGAATGCTTAATGTAAATGATCACTTAATACAATGCTCAAATGAACAAATTAACGTAATATAATTGCCAAGATAATGAACTGAAAAGAAAGAGAGAAAATAAAGAGGAGAAAAAATGCAATTGATAACGGAGTTCGTCCCTAAGGACTACGTCTCCGGGCCCCTCTCCAATGGAGTGTCCGATCTGATTATACTCCAAAAATAGTTACAATTGCTTCATAGACTATCTCCTTCAAGAACAACAGCATAACGTTCCTCTGATGTGTGGAAATGTCTACAAAATCTCCTAAGCATTCTCTCGTTATCACCACCTGGACTTCGAAAAACAAAGGCCTACTACCTCCTTCTTATACATAAAATTTGCCTAATTAGGCCTAACCATCATATTAATGACTCAACTCCCTCTAACAACTCGTATCATGACTAATTTGTCCTCTAAAATAATTTGGTTGGGCTGGTTAGAGTGAATCTTGCTTTTTTATGGCTTATTAAGCCATTTGTTATGGCTCGTCTAACAAAAGCTTAATAAAACTAAACTGTGGCCATATAATATTAAGACATGTCGTGTGGTCTGCCGATTGTCATATATTTTAGTGGTTGCGGGGTTGGTAGTTCCAACCCGGTCGGCCTCATTTTATAACAAATAACCGAACCACAATGCAACAAAACAAAGGCTTGCCACATATGGATTGAAGCGAGCTTGTCGGTGCAACGGTGAACGGCTCGGCTGGTCGGGCAGAGATCGCGGGGTCAAACCCCAACAAATTTTTGTTAAAACAAACCAACTTGACCGTCGAAGACCTGAGGACATGTGTCAGGTTATTATTCGCCGACGATGCTGACTCGGCTAACTGTACGCTGACTGGTCTGTTGAGTTGTCTGCCACGTGTGATGCCACGTCAGGGTACGGAGAGTCACGTCACTGGTATAGATAGACACGTGTCAATCGCTGATTGGTCCGTACAGTTAAGTCACCTACCACGTGTTTTACACCGGTTGGTCCATGTGGATTTCGTACAGTACGGACTGACACGTCAGCATGATGACATCATCATCTATACCCTCAAGTCAACCAAACTTTGACTGCTTGTAACTCGAGCATATGATGTCAGATTTTGACAAAACGAACGTTGTCGGAATCATCTCGACGATCTCTTCGCAATGACGCCAATTCCATTGATTTCCAAGATGATCATTTTTTCACCTTCTAGACGCCCTTGAAGCCAGTTTGATTGGAAGTTTGACCGGTCGTAACCTGCACAAACGGAGTCCATTTTGCCCCGTTCAAGTTCCATTGGAATCAGGACGTCATTCTCTTTCTAATGGTGCTAAAATATGGAGTATTGGGAACACTTCAATTTTCACTAAAAAATTGTCCCCCTGGATCAGGCCTCCCCACTGGAGAGCTTTTGGACCTCCAAAAGCTTGATTACTTAGAAAGTAAGTGAGGGTAAAGTTCCCTCACTTTACCAATCTCCATCCATCTTGCTTTGCTTGGATGCATCCCCTTCAGGCCCACTCTGAGGTACTCAACATCTCCTCTTCGTGAAGTTCTGACATTCCTGCTGAGAATAACATCTTCTGGCAACTCTGACATGTACTCTAGTGAAAGGTCATCAACTGATGGAACTTGAATGTCTGTGACTTCATCTAGGATCATTGGAGGTTCATACAGTTTCAAATTCTCAACATTGACAACCGAGTAAATATGCATGTATGGAGGAAGATTGAGGCAGAAGGCATTAGTACCAATCTTCTCAAGGATCTCAAAAGGACCATACCTAATTGGCTTAAGCTTTTTACCTTCACCTTGCATCCTTTCCTTATTGATATGTAACCAAACTCTGTCTCCAACCTGAAAAATGATGATCAGTGCGATGCTTGTCATGGCGAACCTTGTATTTTGCTTGGCTCTGTTCCAACAGTGCTTCCACTGCCTGATGAATTGCTTGGACTTTCTGGATGAACTTCAAAGCCTTCTCCACATCATGGTGTCCATCTTCAACATCATCTTTCCCAAAAGAAAAATCCATCGGTGTCTTGGGCACATAACCAAAGCATGTCTCAAAAGGAGACCTCTTAGTAGAAGAGTGTGCGCATGGTTGTAGGTATGTTGCACATAATGAAGACTCTCATCCCACAACTTAGGATGCTTACTACAGTAACCTCTGAGTAGATGCACAACTGTCATGTTTACAACCGCTGTTTGTCCATCGGTCTGCGAATGGAAGGTCGTACTCTTCAGTTTGGTGTCCATGAGTCCCCACAAAGCTGACCAAAATTCCCCCAAGAATCGAGAATCTCGATCTGATACAATAGAAGTAGGTAACCCAAAATGAACCCATACAAATTGAAAGTACATATGAGCTGTCAGTTCAGTAGTGACCTGTTTCTTACAAGGCATCAAAATACACATTTTTCTAAACCGATCAACTACTACATACAAATAATCATGTCCCTTCCTAGACATAGGTAACCCCCCAACAAATTCCATTGACACACTTTCCCATGGACGAGAAGGTACAGGTAGAGGTGTGTACAAACCCAACTTTCTATTACTAGGCTTACTAGTTGCACACATAACACAACAGGTCTAATATACTTAGTTATAGTTTCTTGCATACGAGGCCAATAACAATACTTTTGTAGCTGAGTCAATGTTTTGTTTACCCCAAAGTGTCCTACAATCAATGAGGTATGTGCTTCTCTAATAACCTGTGCTTGTTCATCTTTTGGAACACATAATTTGCCCAAGTGATATAACAGTTTATCCTGCACATAATAATCTTTCTTTTCTACATGTTTACCATTCATTAAAGCAGCATAGATATCCTTAAAGTTCTCATCATTAGCATATTGTTCCTGAAAACTTTCATGAACCATAGAACTATTCTAAAGGATTATCAAAGCATTCATCATAGGAGGCCTAGAGAGCATGTCTGCTACTTTGTTATGGGTACCTTTCTTATGCTTAATAACCAAATGAAACTGTTGTAGAAAACCCATCCACCGAAAGTGCCTACTTTGTTGTAGTTTAGTTTGTGAGTGCAAATATTGAAGTGGCTGGTGATCAGTGTGGATTACAGTTTCTTTCCCCATTATGTAATGTTTCCATTTTTTAACACTCTGAACTAAAGCATAAAGTTTTTTATCATAAGTGGGATAGTTACTTACTGCTCCTGAAAAAGTTTCAGAGTGGTAGCAAACTGGTTTACCTCCTTGCATGAGTATTGCTCCCATGGCAAATCCACTCACATCTGTCTCAATCTCAAATGGTTGATGTAGATCTGGTAAGGCCAAAATTGGTGCGGTACTCAACTTTCCCTTCAAAGTGTCAAAAGCCTTCTGCTATGGACCTCCCCACTGAAAAGTTGCTCTTGTACTGGTTAATGCATGCAATGGTGATGCTATATAAGAAAAATTTGCAATAAAATTTCTCCAGTACTGAACTGCACCTAGGAAACTTCTGACCTCTATGATTGTACTTGGCTTAGGCCAGTTTACAATAGCTTCGACCTTCGCAAGGTCTACTTTCAATTGACCACCCCCTACGACATAGCCTAAGTACACTAAGGATGTCTTAGCAAATTCACATTTAGACATCTTTACATATAGTTTTTCTTTTCTCAATACATCAAAGACTTTCTTTACATGACTTACATGATCTTCCCAAGTTTGACTGAATACAAGGATATCATCTAGATAGACTATGACAAAATCATCAATAAAAGGACGAAAGACATCATTCATGACTCTCATAAAGGTAGCTGGTGCATTACAAAGCCCAAAAGGCATAACCAACCACTCGAATAGTCCTTGTTTTGCCTTAAATGTAGTCTTCCAAATATCATCTTCTGTAATTCTTATTTGATGATAACCACTTCGCAAATCTAACCTAGTGAAATAAACTGCATGTTTTAACTGATCAAGTAAATCATCAATTCTGGGAAGAGGATACCTATTCTTTACCGTTATCTTGTTCAAGGCACGGTAGTCGATGCACATCCTCCAAGTTCCATCTTTCTTTGGAACCAAGACAATTGGAGAACCACAAGGAGAAGTACTAGGATGAATAACTCCTTTTTCCACCAACTCTTGAACCTGTTTTTTAATTTCCTCATTCTGCATAACTGATAAACGATACATGCCGATATTAGGAAGTGGCACATCCTGCTGTAACTGGATTTCATGTTGTATCTCTCTCTTGGGTGGCAACCCCTTCGGTTCCTGAAACATGTCATCATAAGTGGAAATAATCTTGACCATTTCAGTTTTATGTTTTGGGTCACACCCCTTGAAGGCCTCAGATTTATCATCTTCTTTGGCTTTTACAAGCATTAATACAAAGTTTTTACTTGAGTTGACCAACCTCTTCATTTGACCAGCATTAACTAGTGTAAGATTAGTCTTCACCTTATGTGTCCGTACAATGTATTCTACCCCATCTTTAAAAAGATGATACTTATTCTCCCCCCTATAAAAGATTGCTTTTCTGTCATAAAGATAAGGACTCCCTAACACAAGCCCACAAATATCCAAAGGGACCACATCTACTTCTACCTCATCTACAAAGTTTGCATTGATAGCAAATCTCAATTTACACTGTTTAGTTACTTGTAGTTGAGCATCATTGCAAACCCATCCAAGTGGATATGGTTTTGGATGAGGTGTTGTAGTCAAATTAAGTTTCTTTACAACTTCTTCAGATATTAAGTTGACTTGTGAACCCGTATCAAATAGAGTATCAACCTTAGTGTGTTTTGTTAGAACACGAATGTGAAACAATTCATTTCTTTGCTTATCAACCTTAGGAGAAGATTCTTTACTTGTACTTGCACTGGCATTAGAAAAACTTGCATTAGAAGAGAGAGATATACCTTTCCCTTTACCTTGGATTCCGGTAGCAACAATATTTGTCTCATCTCCGGAGTCAAAACCAAGATCCTGTTGAATTACTGCAGTAGTCTTCTGCTTGCCTTTATTACCTCCATATCTTTTCGGCCTCAACTCAGGATGAAGCTTCCAACATCTTGAATCATCATGCCCCTCTTTCTTGCAATGGGAGCACATGGGTTTCTCACCCTCTTTCTTAGCTGTAGCTGTGTTCTTCCCTTTGCCTTTATCTTTGTCTTTTTCTTTCCCTTTAGACTTACCCTCGAACTTAGATGGCTTCTTGGAAAAGTTGTCACTAAAAGTGTTCTTACCCCTTGACTCTATATGAGTAGCTTGAACAGACACCTCATCTAGATTGTTGGGACTCAACATCAAAATAGTGTGCCTAAGGTAAGAATGCAAACCACCTATGTACTTAAGTAATGTGTCTTGGGTATACAAGGGAACATTTAAAGCAATAGCCTGTTTTCTAAACTCATGAGTATAATCCTGGACAGACTGCCCCTTACCTTGCCTAAAGGTTTGCCAATTCATGGTTAACTGTAGCATGTAACCTAAATGATAGAATTGTTTCCTAAGGGCAGCAACAAACTCCATCCAAGACATATTAACATGACCATGGCGAGCAATTTATTCCCTAGTCTTACTCTCCCACCAGGTGAGAGTTGTACCTCCCAACCAGAGAGTGGCTAATTGGATCCTAGAAGTATCTTCTACTAGGCCTTGAATCCTACAGTACACTTCTACTTGTTGGACCCAATAATCTAACTTCTCAGCATTTAACTCCCCACAGTATTTAGGTAACTCAAATTTTACATCTAGCTTAATAACATGCTTATACTTGCTCTTAAATGGATTTATATTAGAAGAAGGAGAAGGAGAAGGAGGAGAAGGGGGAGGATAAGAAGAGGGAGAATATGGAGGAGAAGGAGTTTCTGGAGCTTTCTCCTCTGTGTCTTTCTGATCTTCCTGCTTCTCGTGCTTTGAAGAACTTCCCTTTTCGCGCTTCTTCTTTTCTGCATAAAGTTCATCCACCATTGCCTTCATGTCAAGAAATAGCTTTTGGAAATCCTTGTCACTGAGCTCTGAACTTTGTCCACCTTCTTTTGCTTCCATCTGTGACGGTGGATTAGCTCTTCGTCTTCCAATCTCTGGATTATATTCTTCAAGTTCTCCTTCGCCTCGTTGAAACCTGGATCTCGTTAGCATTCAATTTATGCAATACTAGCCACACACAAAGCTTTGATACCAACTTGATCTATTTAGGATCTAGGACAAATTGTTTATAGTATGCTTAACGTAAATGATCACTTAATACAATGCTCAAATGAACAAATTAACATAATATAATTGCCAAGATAATGAACTAAAAAGAAAGAGAGAAAATAAAGAGGAGAAAAAATGCAATTGATAACGGAGTTCGTCCCTAAGGACTACGTCTCTGGGCCCCTCTCCAATGGAGTGGCTGATCCGATTATACTCCAAAAATAGTTACAATTGCTTCATGGACTATCTCCTTCAAGCACAGCAGCATAATGTTCCTATGATGTGTGGAAATGTCTACAAAATCTCCTGAGCATTCTCTCGTTATCACCACCTGGACTTCGAAAAACTAAGGCCTACTACCTCCTTTTTATACATAAAATCTGCCTAATTAGGCCTAACCATCATATTAATGACTCAACTCCCTCTAACAACTCGTATCATGACTAATTTGTCCTCTAAAATCATTTGGTTGAGCTGGTTAGAGCGAATCTTGCTTGTTTATGGCTTATTAAGCCATTTGTTATGGCTCGGCTAACAAAAGCTTAACAAAACTAAATTGTGGCCATATAATATTAAGACATGTCGTGTGGTCTGCCGGTTGTCATATATTTTAGTGGTTGTGGGGTTGGCAGTTCCAACCCGGTCGGCCTTGTTTTATAACAAATAACCAAACCACAATGCAACAAAACAAAGGCTTGCCACATATGGATTGAAGCGAGCTTTCCGGTGCAACGGTGAATGGCTCGGCTGGCCGGGCGGAGATCGCGGGGTCAAACCCCAACAATTTTTTGTTAAAACAAACCAACTCGACCATCAAAGACCTGAGGACATGTGTCAAGTTATTATTCGCCAACGATGCTAACTCGGCTAACCGTATGCTAACTGGTCTGCTGAGTTGTCTGACACATGTGATGCCACGTCAGGGTATGGAGAGTCACGTCACTGGTACAGACGGACACATATCAATCGATGATTGGTCCGTACATTTGAGTCACCTACCACGTGTTTTACATTGGTTGGTCCATGTGGATTTCGTACAGTACGGACTGACACGTCAGCATGATGACGTCATCATCTGTACCCTCAAGTCAACCAAACTTTGACTGCTTGTAACTCGAGCATATGATGTCTGATTTCGACAAAACGAACGTTGTTAGAATCGTCTCGACGAGCTCTTTGCGATGATGCCAGTTCCATTGATTTCTAAGATGATCATTTTTTCACCTTTTGGATGCCCCTGAAGCCAGTTTGACTGGAAGTTTGACCGGCCGTAACTTGCACAACCAGAGTCCTTTTCGCCCTGTTCAAGTTGCATTGGAATCAAGACGTCATTCCCTTTCTGATGATGCTGAAATCTAGAGTATTGGGAACACTTCAATTTTCACTAAAAAATTGTCCCCCCGAATCAATACACATTACTTCAATATTTTGCTTGTCTTTGGCATAGGTTATAGTTGCACTTCAATTCTGAGGGCAATTATACAAGTTTTCAGCAAGATGGAGAAGGTCAATGGAGGTGAATCAATGGAGGCTTGAAGACTAGGTGATGTTGTTCCATCTTATTTTGCTTCTTGCTTTCTATTGTTCTCTATTGTTGATTGAGGATTAAGTTATTATGTTGTTTGCTATTTATCTGAAAAATTTTCCTTAATACAAAGCCTACCTACAAACTTATTTTTAGAAGCACGTAAATTAATATGCTTTAAAAGATCAATATTTAATGGTGCCTTATGTTAAGATTGTGCCTTAAAAAATCCATTGTTATAAGAAAACCTCATGAATATAATTGATCAAATTGATATCACTTAACACCCTTGGCCATAGGATTTGTTCCTCAAGACCTACATGAGAGTCATTGTAGCCATGGCTACACCTATATAGTTGTATGAAAAATCCTAACAAGAAATCATAAACATGAAAATAATAAACACAAGAAAATTTGTACAAAATTCTAGTAGAATATTGTTATACATTAAAATATTTTAAAAATGATGGATCACGGAGTGTGATCCAAAACGTCGATGCAAAAAATTAGCACACAATCAAATCCAGAAATCACTCCAAGATTTTAAAAATGGCTGCAACGATGGGATTTTTATGCAATTTCTTCCTTGCAATACCTCAAGATTAATTTGAACGCTTCAAGTCTCTTCCAGATTTATCTTATCTTGAGCTACATGCCTTAAAATAAAATTATGAAATCATCATTTTTATGGTTAATAATTTTTGCATAACTCTTAGGTATCTTTATAAATGATCATTGAGTTTGAAAAATTAATAATACCTCTATAGCCACTTCCTTTTTATAGAATTGTAAAATATAAATTAAAATATCATAACTACCAAATTCTTAAAGAGTAGTAATAGCACCTAGAGATGTTATCAAATGATCAATATGCAAAAATATTTATAACCTTATCAACAAAACACTACATAAAATAATTATCGAAAACCTAAATGTGTAGTGCTTGGTTAACAAGGCTATATGCATACTTTTGTATAAATACCATTTGATAACATCTTAAGTGTTGTTATTAAATATTGAAGGAGACTAAAATAGAAAACAGATAAAATGAAAAATTGTGTCTTGATCTTATCCTAAACATATAACAAAATTGGTATAGTAAAGGAAGGAAATACATCATTTTTTCTAACTAGCAACTTCTCATGTTTGAGCTCATTAAGAACATGGGCTAACAAATACCTAATTCTACCCTACCTTATTTCAACATTTTCAGTCATTATTTTTTTATTAGTGTTGTATAGTACAAAGCACTATTATGCCCTCCTTGTCCCTTAATTATTTGTTAAAATTGAAAAAAATCATTTAATAACACCATAAGATGTGTTTTGATGACCTTGTCCACTACAATCTAAACTTTTGAATTTGAATATTTCCATTGTTAATCTCTCTCACAAATATAATTTTTTATTTTATCTAATTAAATTTTATCTTATATTTATTAAAATACATCAATATAAAAAATTATATTTTAACTTTTAAATTAAAAAATAGAGTAATAAAAAATAATAATAAATAAACAAACACAAATATTCATTCTTTTAAAAAAATTAAATAAAATATTTTTCGTGCATAACTATTAGATAAGGGAAATCTAAATCTAAATAGTTAGTCATAGTTTTCAAAATAGGAAATGTCAATGAAGGATCTCAAAGGGAATACATGAGCTGCTACAAGTCTACTTGTATCTCAATGTTAGGATTATTAGCTTTGATTTTATTCCAATCTTCTCTGCCTTTCTTTAACCTCTCTTTTAATTCACCACTCGACCCCTTAACAACCCCTATCCTCTTTAGTCTCCTCAACCGCTCCAATCCCTCCTCCAATGCCGACGACTCCAAAAGAAAGAACTCACTAATAATAAGC
The DNA here is from genome assembly GCA_007258455.2 of Sequoia sempervirens. NCBI lineage: Eukaryota > Viridiplantae > Streptophyta > Pinopsida > Cupressales > Cupressaceae > Sequoia > Sequoia sempervirens. The sequence continues at coordinate 17,562 of VDFB02376464.1, read as the reverse complement.
CTAACCAGCTTAGAAAATCTCCCACTCTCTCCAAACTTCTTTGGCAAATCCTCTACATCTGCAATCCCTACTCAAAAGCAATGTTTGTAAGTTGGGCATGTTTTGGAGGGACGGATAATCACTACACTCAATCAATATAAGTTTTGTCAGATTTACCATACCGCATATTAAACTTGGCATGGAGAAACGACCAAGCACAAGTTGTTGAAGATTTTTCATAACATTCATTTTCTCTGGAAAGGCTGGAAGATTGGATTCTTCTATAGCACCCTCCCTTGCAGGAATCCTATTTACTATCACAAGAATTCTCATTTTAACCAGATTCTCAAGGACACCTTCTTTTACACTTCTCAACCCACCTTCATCTTGTAAACTGAATGTTATTTCTTGGAGATTGATTGAATTGCCGATATCTTTAACATTCAAGAATTCATTCTCTTCACTAGAGAGTGGGAATTCCTCTAATCTCAATGACCTCAGACTTGAGAGCTTTGATATTCCCTTGGGCATATAATTGTTTTCAAGTTTTTCTGAGCAGTTGATTACATCAAGATGAGAAAGAGACTTGACCTCACCTATCCAGTTAGGTACACTTTATAAGCTAGTGCATCCATTAACATCAAGAAACTAAAGACTCTTGAGTCTTCTAACACAATCTGGCACCTCCCTGATCTTTGTTTGAGACAAATTCAGAACCTTAAGAAGCTTCAATTTGCTAACACATTTTCGCAATGCAGAGATGGCAGTAACGCTAAAGTCGAGAACCTGGAGTACTCTTAGACCATGAAACAAGTGTTCTGGAATACTTGTAATTTTTGGATTCTTAAATAATGAAAGAGTGCAAAGAAATCGCTGACGATGAAGAGGTCCTTCTGAAATTTCATCATCGGCTATACCTTTCTTACACAATACTAACCGGCGACAGCTTGTTTCTTGTAAGGGAAGATGAAATGCACACTTGTGTTCTTTACTTATATTAATAACCAAATCATGCAACAAGTCATGCACGGTGTAATAGGCAACAACCGTGTTTACTTCCACCAGACATAGATCTACAAGTTGGTGTAAGTAATTCAACCCGATCTCCTATTGTTCTTTCTCTTTTTCTTGTGGAATAAAGCCTTCAGCTATCCACAAATATATCAAATAGTCGTGGTGTATATTTTTGAATGGCTTAAACATAGAAAAATATATCTCTGTATCCTCTGGAAAGAAAGAAAAATATGCAAAACAAGGTTTAAGATGCGAAGGAAGAGAGTCGTAACTCAGCTTGAGGATTTGCATCGTGGAGTCTTCTGCTCCAACTACATCTTTTAATTGCCTCAGTTTTGACTCCCACTCCCCTAAGCCCACAGATCTTGCCATGGATGCTGCAACTACCTTGACCGCCAATGGCAACCTCCCGCATTTTTCTACAATTTGCTGAGCCAAGCTCTCCAGGTGTTCGAGCGGCCTATTTTCCTTACTATCTGGGAAGGCAAACAGGTAAAACAGATTCCAACTAGGGGAAGGGGGTTCATAGTATGGGGAAGGGGGTTCATAGTATGGCAAAGATTAATAGTAGGGACATAAGTAGTTTTTAGTGGGTCTCACGGTGGAGTACTTTAATATCCAATTGCAAAACACTTTTTTCCATAAAGTACATAATCTGACAAATCATGTGATGCCACATCAGCTAAACATATTCACATGACTTATTGCCCTACTATTGGATTGTATGTGGTTTTTTAGATTTTTTAGATACCTCAATAAAAAGCATGCTTATGTAACATCATATTTGATGATGTGACCCTAAAATTTTTTTTTTTTTAAATAGGTGAGTAGCCAAATAAACTGCTGTACAAAATTGAGATTGATTTGAAATTATATAATATGAAATTAAAAAACCCAAAACTAGAATACCCTATTGTGGGCCCTCTATCCTATCCTCCTTTGATAGTTGTTGCATTTCAAAGACATGAGCTCTCATTTTTGCAGCAACATCTCTATCTCTGGTGGTAATCAAAATTTTACACTGGTTATTAATGCCAGAGGGAAGACCAAGCCTTTGTACCAACTTACCTTCTACACTAGTCTTCCACACGTCATCTAGAACAATCAAACATCTCTTGCCCTCTAATTGCTCATGCATCAACCCAACTGATCGCACATCACTTATTCTACTACCATCTATTTACAAATTAATGTGCAAGGCCAGGTCACACAACAAAGTTCTAAGACGACAAGTCTGTGATATAGAAATCCAGGTAGAATGCTCATACCTTTGTTTGATTCTGTTGTACACATGTTGAAGAAGGAATGTTTTACCGAGCTTTCCCATTCCCACGACAGCAAGGACACCAACTGGAGGCTGCTCTAACAATCTCACTATTTCCTCCACCTTTTGCTCCACACTCACTGTTCGTGAATCTGTCTCTAATATACTCGATCGCCTCAACTCTGCTCCTCTTTCATATGTACTTGTTGAGGGTTGATCTGGATGGGGCAGGTCATGAAATAGCCAATTCGTACTTGTTTAAGAGTACCATCCTAGACTCATGATCTTCCTTTAACTTTTTAGTATCAGCAGGGTATGTCTACATAGTTTATCTTATAAATAAGGAAGATAACTTTTTTCCATATAATCATATCATACAATATTAGATTCATATATTATTATTATTTAATCATTGGAGGTCACCCTCTTGAAGTGGTTTTCTATTTTTCTAATTTTTTATAAATATTTATGAATTATCATAACAATGCATAAAGAAAATCACACCATGACAAGATGATTTACATAGGGAAAAATATTTTAGAATAAAAATCCACACTCTAGATAAAGAAAATTTAATTTTATTATTCAACGAATAAATGGCTACAATATAAATATTAGACTATGAATTAATAGAAGTATCACCAACATTAAATAAATTAATTTTGGTAGCATACTAGTACTTGCAAATCAATCATACAACTCATACAATGTTCAATCCTCAACTACCAATAAATAGTAAAATAAAACTATAAAAAATAAGTGGTTTACTAAATCCATGCATAAAAATAATGTCCACAAATTATACCATAATTGATCCAAATTCAAACAACCATGTTGGTCCTGGTACCCTTTGCTAAAAGTAAAAGATGCTCTCATAATTAACATAACTTGTAACAATTGACTCCTCAATTTGGGTGATGGAATTTGACACATTCAAACCCATTTTATAGATTCCTTTGATCCAATAGATGCCTTTAGAGAATTTATATCCCTTGAATGTTGTGTTGTATTTGACTAATCCTCTTTGTAGTTCTACTTATATATTTTGTATTTCTTTTTGGAATGCATCTAACAACTTCAATTTTTGATAAGTAGGCTAGGAGTTATGACCCCACAAAGTTGGGGTGTGAAAAATAATTAATAAACAATAACATTAGGATGCATGGTTGATACATGTTTCCATAAGCATATTAATAAATGCATCCAAAACAAAATTGCCCAATTTTGATAATGATGCATATGGATCTCTAGCAATAGTAACAAATTCACCCATTTGTACCTATTTATATAGTAATGTAACATATAAATAACTTCTTGAAATTGCTTAATCTATGGATAACCAAGTAATGCATGGAACTAATCCAATGTAAGAATGGTATCACATTTATCTAGTTGATCTTCTTTCTAACAATCTACCAAAAGGAAGTTAATGAAACTCATAGCCTCAATCAAAATTATATTAGTTATCTTAAGGGAAAAAATTGAATGCTCATATTATTTCTATTCAAAATGACGATTAAATAATTTTTTAGCATATGTTAAAGTGACAAGTAGGATCAATAAGAATGGCCTTAATTGGTTTATAGGAAACACAAGCTCTAGCATATAAAGGATCACAATAACCATTCAAAAGGATCTCATCAAGTGAACATTCAATAATTATCATAGAAGAATATGTAGAAACATTATTAAGCCTACCTACAAACTTACTTTTAGAAACATGTAAATTAATATGCTTTAAAAGATCAATATTTAATTGTACCTTATGTGAAGATTGTGCCTTTAAAAATCCACTATTATAAGAAACCATCAAGAATGCAATTAACCAAGTTGATATCACTTAACACCCTTGGCCATAGGAATTTTTCCTCAAGACCTACATGAGAGTCAGTGTAGCCTTGGCTATACCTATATAGTCGTATGAAAAAACCTAACAAACAATCATAAACATGAAAATAAGAAACACAAGGAAATTTGTACCAAAGTCTAGTAGAATATTGCTATACATTAAAATATTTTTAAAATGGCTGCAATGATGGGATTTTTATGCAATTTCTTCCTTGCAATGCCTCAAGTGTAATTTGAATGCTTCAAGTCTCTTCCAAATTTATCTTATCTTGAGCTACATGCCTTAAAATAAAATTATGAAATCATCATTTTTATGGTTAATAATTTTTCTATAACTCTTAGGTATCTTTGGAAATGATCATTGATTCTGATAAATTAATAATGCATCCATAGTCACGTTCTTTTTATAGAATTGTAAAAAATATCTTAAAATATCATAATTGTCAAATTCGTCAAAAAGTAGTAATAGCACTTAGAGATGTTATCAAATGATCAATAGGCACAAATATTTATAACCTTAGCAACAAAACACTACATAAAATAATTATCAAAAACCTAAATGTGTAGTGCTTGGTTAACAAGGCTATATGCATATTTGTGTATATGTACCATTTGATAACATCTTTAAGGGTTGTTATTAAATATTGAAGGGGACTAAAATAGAAATAAAATAAAATAAAAAATTGTGTCATGATATTATCCTAAATATATAACAAAATAGGTATAGTAAAGGAAGCAAATGGATCATTCTTTCTAGCTAGCAACTTCTCATGCTTGAGCTCACTAAGAACATGGACTAAAAAATACATAATTCTGCCCTAACCTATTTCAAATTTGTCATTCATTATTTGTTTATTAGTGTTGTACAATACAAAGCACTATTATATACTTTTCCCCCCTTAAATTTTTTGTTAAAATTGAAAAAAAAAAATTAATAACACCATAAGATGTGTTTTGATGACCATATCCACTACAATCTAAACTTTTGAATTTGAATATTTCCATTGTTAATCTCTCTTACAAATATAATTATTTATTTTATCTAACTAAATATTATCTTATATTTATTAAAATAAATCAACATTAAAAAATTATATTTTAACTTTTAAATTAAAAAATTAGAAAATAAAAAATAAAAAATAAAAAAAATAAACATATATATTCGTTCTTGTAAAAAAATTAAATAAAATATTTTTTCCTGTGTAAGTATTAGATAAGTGAAATCTAAATCTAAACAGTTAGTCACAATTTTCAAAATAGAATATGTTAAATGAAGGATCTCAAAGGGAATATATGAGCTGCTACAAGTCCACGAGTATCTCAATGTTAGGATTATTAGCTTTGATTTTATTCCAATCTTCCCCGCCTTTCTTTAACCTCTTCTCTAACTCACCACTTATATGCTCACCACTTGTATCCACTTTAGCCTCGTCGACCGCTCCAATCCCTCTGGAACTTTCTTCACCTGCGGACAGTCAAATATCACTAGCCCTTCAAGACGTTGCATCGCTCCCTCCTCCAATGCCGGCAACTCCTCCAAAAGGGGGAAGTTATCGATATGCAGCCAAACCAACTTAGGAAATCCCCCACTCTCTCCAAACTTCTTTGGCAATTCTCTGCATCTCGAATCACTAAATAAACCCAATATTTGTAAGTTGGGCATGTTCTGGAGCGACGGATAATCACTGCACTCAACCAATGTAAGTTCTTTCAGATTGACCATACCACATATCCAGCTTGGCACGGAGAAACGACCAAGCACAAGTTGCTGAAGATCTTTCATAACATTCATTTTCTCTGGGAATGCTGGAAGATTAGATTCTTCTATATCACCCTCCCTTGCAGGAATGCCATTCCATACCATAAGAATTCTCATTTTGACCAGACGCTCAAGGACACCATCGTTTACACTTGTCAACCCACCTTCGTCTTGTAAACTAAATATTATTTCCTGGAGATTGATCAAATTGCCGACGTCTTTAACATTCAAGAATTCATTCTCTTCACTAGAGAGTGGGAATTCATTTGATCTCAGGGTCCTCAGACTCGAGAGCTTTGATATTCCCTTGGGCATATAACTGTTCTTAAGTTCTTCTGAGCAGTTGAATACATCGAGATGAGAAAGAGACTTGACCTCACCTATCCAGTCAGGTATACGTTGTATGCTAGTGCATTCAGAAACATCAAGAAACTGAAGAGTCTTGAGTCTTCTAACACAATCTGGCACCTCCCTGATCTTTGTTTGAGACAAATTCAGAACCTTAAGAAGCTTCAATTTGCCAACACATTTTGGCAATGCAGAGATGGCAGTACCGCTAAAGTCGAGAACCCGGAGTACTCTCAGACGATCAAACAAGTGTTCTGGAATACTTGTAATTTGTGGATTCTCAAATAATGAAAGAGTGCGAAGAAATCGCTGACGATGAAGAGGTCCTTCTGAAATTGCATCATTGGTTATACCTATCTTACCAAATACTAACCGGCGGCAGCTTGTTTCTTGTAAGGGAAGATGAAATGCACACTTGTGTTCTTTACTTATATTAATAACCAATTCGTGCAACAAGTCATGCACGGTGTAACAGGGATCAACTGTCTTTACTTCCACCAGACATAGATCTACAAGTTGGTGTAAATAATTCAACCCAATCTCCCACTGTTCTTTCTCTTTTTCTTGTGGAATAAAGCCTTCAGCTATCCACAAATATATCAAATAGTCTTGGTGTATAGTTTTGGAGGGCTTAACCCTAGAAAAATATATGCGTGTATCCTCTGGAAAGAAAGAAAAATAAGCAAAACAAGATTTAAGATGCGAAGGAAGAGAGTCGTAACTGAGCTTGAGGATTTGCATCGTGGAGTCCTCTGCACAAACTACATCTTTTAATTCCTTCAGTTTTGACTCCCACTCCCCTAAGACCACAGATCTTGGCATGGATGCCGCAACTGTCTTTACAGCCAGTGGCAGCCTCCCGCATTTTCCTACTATTTGATGAGCCAACGTCTCCAGGTGCTCGGGCGGCCTATTTTCCTTATTATCCGGGAAGGCAAAGAGGCAAAACAGATTCCAACTATCCTCCTTGGAGAGTTGTTGCATCTCATAGATATGAGCTCTCATTTTTGCAGCAACATCTCTATCTCTGGTGGTAATCACAATTTTACACTGGCTATTACTACCAGCGGGAAGACCAAGCCTTAGCACCAAGTCACCTTCTACACTACTCTTCCACACGTCATCTACAACAATTAAACATTTCCTGCCCTCTAATTGCTGATGAATCAATTCAGCTGCTCGCACATCACTTATGCTACTACCATCTATTTGCAAATTAATGTGCGAGGCCAGGTCACACAACAAAGTTCTAAGAGAACAAGTCCGAGATACAGAAATCCAGGCAGAATGCTCATACCTTTGTTTGATTCTGTTGTACACATGTTGAAGAAGGAATGTTTTACCCAGCCCGCCCATTCCCACGACGGCAAGGACACCAACTGCAGGCTGCTCTAACAATCTCACTATTTCCTCCACCTTCTGCTCCACACCCACTGCTCGTGAATCTGTCTCTAATATACTCGATCGCCTCAACTCTGCTCCTCTTTCAGATGTACTTGTTGAGGGTTGATCTGAATGGGACAGGTCATGAAATAGCTTGAGCTCTTGTCCCTCTTGAACAAGAGACCTAATCCTATCTTTGATGTCTCTAATCCTCTTCCCCATCTTACACCGAAAGACTACTTCACTAAAACTACACAGACATGATTGACTGGGCTTTGTATAGAAAGGCTGAACAGCACACTCGTCAATTATGTCTTGTGCATCAAAAGCAATATCACTCACTTCCGCCAACCATTCTTTCACATCATCATTCTGCCTACCTTGCTCCTCTGCAGCCTTTAGAGAAGCACATATCTTCCTGAGCTTCTTCTCCAGCCATTTGAAGTCAGTTTTGAAGTTGAGCAGCAGCGATGCCTCATTCAATGCTTGCTCCGTCGCAATCTCGCCAAGCTTCCCAACCACGGCGTTGGCAACCGCAAGTGCAAGTCCTGCAGCCATATTTGATTTGTTACAGGCTCTGGATTTAAAGAAGATAATTGAAAAGCAATGCACTTCAAACTTGGTTGAATGTGAGCACATAACAAACTGACAATTCTCTAGATTTATAAGGAAAGGAGGCTTCTGGTCCAATGTAAAGGTGAAGTTTATTCGTGATACTTTAATTGGGAATCGAGTAAACATCAATTATGCCATATGCCCACGTTATAAAAAGAGAAGATTCACTTGCATGCTCTTGAGTGGAAAGAGAGTTAATGGGTTCTAAATGCTTCGTCCATATCCCAAGGCTATCAAACATCTTTATTCGTTGCTTGTGAGGCACTTATATATGCTCGACACGCTTTTTAATTTTCCTTTAGATTTTTGGATACCTGGTTGAACAGGCACTTCTCGATTATTTTGGGAAAGGAAGGGACATGTTAACTAAGGCATTTTCCAATTCTTATCTTGTCGATATTGTTTTGTCTCACTTTGATTCTTTTTATTACTGTTTTTTTCTTATGGATGACTTAGACGACAAGGCCATACATGGACTTTTCTGATTTGTAGTTGAAGGCTACATATTTATAAGTCTCTTTCACTATTATTAACATTTAGGTTAGGAATCTAAGAAATAAATAAAGATTTTTTATTTCAAAGAATTCAAAGTATAAAAACTTTTACTTCATAAATTAATAAAAACTTTTACTTCATAAATTAAACAAGAATGAGTAGGTTATAAGAATGAAGGAAGTTTCAACAAAAAAAAAAACAAGTCTTGTATTACAAATACAATCATGTATCTTGACATTACCCATTTTAATTCATTTAAACATCAATAAATAATTTAAAAATAAATCATAATTTAATTAATTATTTATGATTTGTATATTTAAATAAACTTAACTAGAATAAATCGAATATAATAATGAATATTAAAAAATAAAATACAAAATATAAATAAATAAGATAAATGTAAAACACAAAATAATTAAGCATAAACCAAAACAAAGCTACAATATAAATTAAATAATATAATAGAAAAAAATAAAAAACAAATTAAAATATAAAGTTAAATAAACTTAAGAAAAAAAGAGTATGGTATAATTGTTCCAAGAACATTTGAGGCTCAAAGATTGATCAACAAAAATAATCCTTAAATATATATATATATATATATATATATATATATATATATATATATATATATATATATATATATATATATATATATATATATATATATATCTTTCAAACTTTAATCACTAATTAATAAGTCAATGAGAATTATCAAAAAATAAAAATTAGTATCATAGAATTATCTATCAATTATTGATGGCCTAGTAATATAGAAGAAAATATGCAAGAACAAGCAATAAGCATCACAAACAAGTAGTCACAATCATTAAGCAATCTAGTCTAAAATCGTGGACAATCACACTTAACTAAGTAGGAAAACTAACCATTCTATTTATTAGTATTTAAATATAGCATCCAAACCCTTATTCATTTTTATATAAATCCCCTACAAAAATAAATGTAATATTGATAAAAAAATATAGTGACTAGTTTTTTTGCAAATATTGATACAAAGATAACCATTCAATTTTTAAATCAACATGATGTAATTTTTTGACATATTAACAATTTCCTAGAGGTTAACATACTGACTAGTATTGTGGAGCTATATGCATATTGAATAAAATTGCAATCAAAATAAATATTTGACGCAAAAGTCCTACATTATAAATCCTCTTGACTATAAATATTTAAAATTGTAATGAAAGTTTATTCTTCCAAATTTTAAGTAATATATTATTTACTTTTTCATCAATATCATATAGGAAAATAAATTTTTCTTAAGTGTGTATAATAATATTACTTATAGAATCTAAGTTTTCCACCTAGGAATTGCAAAAAAAAAATATTAAAGAACAAATTTTGGTAACACAAAGTTCACCAAATCCACCTCATTTATACAATGTATCCTCTCATCTTTCAATACAAAAATATAGCTTGCTATATCCATAGAATTTTTTTTATAGTCAAACATCAAAACGTGTGGAATATGCAATTTCCATAGATACATGAGACCTAATTTTATATCTACATATTAACCATTACAAAAAATATATATAATATTTATCTAGGAATATTAGAGAAATGTATGAATTTGAGGGCTATGAGCCACCTAGTTCAATGTCACATATTGCAAATTCATACCAACTAACCTCATCTTAACTTCATGTAAGCCAACATGTAGTACCTTATCAATATCATCTATGCACTTGAATAAATTCTTCTAATTTTATGTGATGATATAGATATAATCAATAAAATAATTAATGTCAATGTGCTATTGGTCACTAAGGTGCTTGAAATCCTCATGTAGAACATAAGTGGCAATTTCTAATGAAAGCATAGTCACATAACAAAGTAATTGAGTGACATCAAATTGTTTCTTCTCCTCACATATTGACCAAGGTCAATAATTATCTTTAACATCACATTACTAATTGCAACACTATCAACACCATCAACATAATTTTCCAAACATTAGACTTGCAAAATCTAGATGTAAATCTTATGGTTGGATAATTCATTAGAGATATAATCAAGTAATCAATCTACAAAATTTCTAGCTCCCAAATTTTCTATGCCTAAACGACCTCCATTTTTGGTTTTGTCTCCTCATGAGGTCTCTTACCACCTCCACCTTGTGTCGAGATAATGGTGTCTCAACCTTTGCAAATGAAAGTCCTAGCATTTAATTTGGTGATTATTTATTTATTTTTCTGTTAATATTTATTTCCTACTAATGTTCAAGTTATGTTGTGGGACCTACTAGTTGAGGTTGCATCCTACATGGATATGACTATATAGCATGTAAGATACATATGTGGAAGTGGGAGTCCCACTTGTTGAACCCCACTAGAGGCTAATTTTGTGGAATATGCAATAAGTTGAAAGAGTTCACTCTATGTCATATTATGCCAAGTTGTGTATGGAAAACTATGATAGGTGGGGCCCATATGATTGAGGAACCTATGCATGCAAGGTGTTTTAATGAATGTAAATATATTTCATGTTGAGGGGTCCTATACATGTGGAGAAGGGGATTGGAAACGGTAAATTTCAGCCAAGTGGGTTTTAGTTATGACATTCCACTTGATGCAAGGGAATTGCATACATGTAAGTGTTGTTCATGTCAATGAGACTCTAGACAAGATTGTAGAAATTGGATTCTTTCCATGTGGTAATATTAGGCATCCATATTCTCTTGTGGAGTTGTATTTATTTGGTACTTTTCTATTTTTTAAAGTAGTGCAGGTTTGAAGATTTCACGAGTACTATAATGTTGTTAGAATCACTCCAAAAATCTTATTGTAGTTGACGACTCTTAAATGAGCTTAGTTCAATTATAGTGTTGCAACCTTCATTGTTTATTGATAATACAATTTGGGAACTTTTCTATTGGAGAGGGGTTTTTCTCCCAAAATATTTCCCCCACATATATTATGCTATGATTTATTCAAATTTTACATAAATTATCTTAGTTAAATGAATGTGCATCTAATAATTGTAACTATTAATGGTTTATAAGAATTATTTTGCACTACCTCCCTCACTTTTATTAGTGTAGGAAGCTTCTTCCACTTACCTATTGTTGGAAACATGTGAAAACTGAGAGGGGCGTGAATTAGTTGTGCATTGAAATCATCACACCCTCATTAACTTTCAAACCATTCTTAAACATAAAATCCTTATGAAGCATTAGCATGAATATAAATAATTGAAACAACAACAGAAACACAACCATACATAATAGAACACTAGATTTATGTGGAAAACCCTAATCAAGGAAAACCACATTGAGGATTATCTCACATACATATGAATAGCAACATAGAATACAATACGCTTAATACCAAGGGCTCACTTAAAAGGAAGCCTAGTACGTGAAAAATATTTCAACAAAAATCTATTAGAGGAGAGAACATGTATAAATTTCTACATTTTCAAACCCTTAAACAGTTACAATAAAGAAGATGCACATAATAGGTAAAGGTAAACAAAATCAAAGATATAATAAAAACACATAACACCAAATATACATGTGAAAAACCATTTCGAGAGACAAACCCCACACTCCGAAAGCCTGAACAATGTATTATCTGTAAACAACAATTACAATACACTTGCAATGCAAGCTTCTACAAGAGTTCTCTTGTGTTAAAATTTTGGAGTAAATCTGTCAACATAACGGTATCTCAACACAGCGTTATCATGTAACTCCAAAACACAAGTGCTCAATATATATAAGTTTATAATTGTAGTGTAGGAAAAAGTATCCCTTTTTCACACTTAATTTGGGAATAAATAATAATAATAATATGAGCTAAATTATGCCTTAATTTAGTGTTGTAATATGTATTTTACATATTCACATTGAGTTTAGGGCCTTTTAATTAAAATGGACTTAATTGTGCCTTATTTATGGTGTGGTAAGGTATACCTTCACAGTTTCACACTAATCTAGGGATTTATTAATTAATCGAGGTTAATTATGCCTTAGTTGGGCCCTTTAATTTAAATCCAAGCCTAATTAATTGTCATTTTTGAAGGATAAAACCCGACATTCATTAATGCCATAACATAACACTTAACATTGGAGAATGTGTTGCCTAGGTAAGCAACCTAGGACCCATTCGCCCAAGGGCAAATGGATCCTCACTTAGGCCTAGGACCTAAATATCAAATATGTATTTGGCAGGTTTTCAATGATTTCAAATGTATATTCACATATTGGCTTGTGTTATTTAAATTTTGGGAATTAATGTTAACATATGTATAAATAAGAGGTCATTTCACCATGTTCAATCCTAGCAAAATCTAAGAATTCAAGCATTCTAACAAATTTATGAGCAAGTGTGATCAAGAGCATTTTTAAGGAATTCAAGGGCAGATTTGTAGAAGGCCAATTGCAACAATCAAGATCCATTATCATGTGTCAACATATTATTGCATCATGCATGTTATTTGAGCTAATATGTTGATGTAGAGTTCAAAATCTGTTCAAGCACTCAAAGGAATTGTTTCAAATCAAGTTTCATGGTCAAGATCCACATCCATTGAAGTAATTTCATGCAAGTTTTAGATCCATATTCCAAGGTTCAAACAAGAGTTTGGTGAGTTGTGACATTGCATTTGTTCATTCATCATTCCTTCATACTATTTTATTTATGTAAGGAAGCTAAGGTAGCAGAACAACTTCCTACACTAATCTTGAGATGAGAATAATGCAAAACTTTACATATCTTTAATAGTTACAAAAAATTAAACAAAAATAAACACAAATATTATGCATACCACAACACAATGATTTACATGGGGAAAACCCTTTCAGGAGAAAAACCATACACTCCAAAAGTCACCCAATATATTATTCAGTAAATCACAAAGATTACAATATACTAGTAGAGAAATATTCTCACAAGAGTATCACCATTGAGAGATCAAGAGACAACACGACCGCTATCAGACTCTTAGAATGCATCACTGTCTTCTCTCTACCATAGTCGTAATACAACACCCTCATAAAATAGAGTTACATTCCAGGGCAAGACAGGCCAACAAAATATCTACCATTAGATCTAAAACCTAATAACGAACGGTCCAGATTTACAGTATATCCTTTATTTAATGTATTTCAACCATTCTAGAAGTTTCCTGAAAAAGTTAACACGCTCACATTTCGCTCCATGCTGTCATTGTATACACCTATCAATGTAACTAGGAAACATATATATAAATATATACATCCTATCAACAGTAAACCGCATATAATTGCAAGGTTGAGACGTTTTCTCAACAAATCTCCCACTTGTCAAACACATTGCAAGAGCAACATGGTGTAAAAATCATTTCTTTAATTGTTAGGGGCTAAAAGGCCCATAGTCTCTGAACACCATGTAAACTTCTCTGTGCTCATAGGCTTAGTTAAAGAATCATCAACATTCATCAAAGTGTCTACCTTAACAAGCTTCGCCCTGCCATCTTCAACCATATCTCTACAAAAATGATATTGTACATCAATGTGCTTGGTCCTGGCATAAAATGTTGGGTTCTTGGCTAAACATATCGCACTCTAACTATCACAATAAATTGTCATTGCACCTTGTTTTATACCAATATCTGAACATAGTCTCTTAAGCCAAATGACTTCTTTACAAGAATGAGTAGCTTCCATATACTCTGCTTCAGTAGTGGACAAAGCAATCACATCTTGCCACTTACTCATCCAACTAATTGCACGGCCAAATAAAGTAAACACATAAGCACTGGTGGATTTTCTACAATCATCATCACCTACCCAATCTGAATCCACATAACCATGAATATCAAGGGAAATTTTTTCTTCAGTTATATTACTATGATAACATAAGGAATAGTCTGACATGTACCCCACAAATATCTGAAGACTCTTTTAACTGCATCCTAATGAACCCTACCAGGATTAGACATATATCTGGAAAGAACTCCCACTGCTTGAGAAATATCTGGTCTAGTACAAACCATATCATACATCAAACTTCCAACTGAACTATGGTAATGAACTCTGCTCATTTCTTCCATCTCCGATGGGAATGTTGGACAATCTGAAATAGATAACTTTGTTCCAATTGAAATAGGAACACACAATGGTCTACAATCCTGCATATCAAACCTCTATAAAATTGAATTCACATACTTACTTTGGCCAAGCCATAGTTTTTTGTTCCATCTATCTCTTTTAATTTCCATCCCAAGAATGTGTTTAGCTGCACCAAGATCTTTCATTTCAAATTTAGCAGCAAGTTGAGATTTCAGTTCTAAAATCATACCTTTCCCTTTGCTAATAAATAACATATCATTAACATATAATGCAATAAACAAGAAACGATCACCATTAGTTTTATAATAAACACAATGAATTGATTTAGAATGCTCGCATCCCAAACTCAACACATATGTATCAAATTTCTGGTACCACATCCTAGGAATTTGTTTTAGGCCAAACAAATATTTCTTCAATTTGCAAACCAATTTTATTTTACCTTTCACCATGTAGTACTCTAGCCGTGTCATATAAATATCCTCCTCCAAATCACCATGAATGAAAGCAATTTTCAGATCTATTTACTCAAACTCTAAATCATAAGTAGCAGCAATAGAAAGAAAAAATCTAATGGATGTCATTTTCACAACAGGAGAAAATATCTCACCATAATCAACACACTCAACTTGAGAGTAACCCTTTACAACCAACCTTGCTTTATATTTTTCAATACTTCCATCTGAACCAATCTTTTTCTTGAACACCCATTTACATCCAATAGGTTTTCATCCTTCAAACAATGGTACAAGATTCCATGTATCATTATTTTTCAAAGATACCATTTCTTCATCCATAGAAATCTTCATGGATTTCGCATCATTCATACCTAGTGCCTCTTCTACAGACTTGGGTTCATCCATGTTAGTATTCAAAGTAAAAATACATCTCCAATCATCAGGTGGTTATCTATGTCTTGTAGACCTATGAACAAGTTGAGTTGGAGGCTCTTCCTCCTCTTCGAAATATCTAGAGCTAGATGAGCTCTCCTCAACTTCTTGTCTATCCTTGGGCATCGATTCAACTTTTTCAAGTGTAGGAAGAAATTGAATCACATTTTCCTATTTGCTTTGTTCTAGTTGCAATGTAATAGAAGAAGGCTTAGTTTCTCTAAAAATCACACTTCTACTATGTATTACCTTATGTGCAATAGGATCCCAAAGCTTGTAGCCTTTCACGCCATAACTGTATCTAATGAAGATACATTTCACAGCCTTGTTCTCCAACTTTGTTCACTTCTCCTTTTGCACATGTGCATATGCCTCACAACCAAAAACTCTAAGATGTATTAATGAGGTCTTGCAACCTGACTATTCCTCTATAGGAATCTTATCGATAAGAGTTGATGTAGGAGACCTATTAATCAAGTAACGGGCAATGGCAACAACTTCAACCCTAAACCTTTGTTCTAGAGAAACACCACTCAACATATGTGTAGCCTTCTCCATCAATGTCTTATTCATTCTTTCTGCAACTCCATTCTATTGTGGAGAATACTGACTTGTCTTTTGTCTATGAATACCACAATCTTTACAAAATTTGTCAAAATCATTAGAGAAAAATTCACCACCATTATCAGTCCTCAAACATTTTATTTTCTTTCTAATCTCCAACTCAACCATTGCTTTGAATTCTTTAAATTGATTGAAAACTTCAGATTTTCTCTTTAGGAGATATACCCATGTCCTTCTACTATAATCATCAATAAATGAAACCTAATATGTGGATTTACCAATCAAAGGAACATCTATAGGACCAAACTGGTGCAGGAGCACCTATGCCATCATTTCCAAATTTATACATTTGGAGGTCAATAGGTTGAGTCTAGGGTATTATGGGGAAATTTGGGTCTATTTTCTCTAAATAAAGTCTAATGAGACCATTCTCTATGCAATTAGGTGATTTTTGAGTCTTAGGTGTCAAGTTAATAAAAGTTGCAAAAAATGTAAATATTGTCATAAGCAAAAATTGCCAAAAATACAACTTTTTTAGGAATGTGAAAGGTCATAGTATTTCAAAAGGCAGTTATAGACATTAGGATGGTTGGTTTTGATTAGAAAAAGTATAAAAATACTCTAAAAGGATCAAAGACTGATTGATGAAGATTGTATTGAAGATCCCATAGCAATAACAATGTTTATTTTTGTAATTTCATTGTTTTTCTAAACATTTCAAAGACTGTATGGTCCCGTACTATTAATAATTGCTCTAAAATTCATTGGAATTTGTAATAGCATGTTCTAGCTCTCTTTTGAATCTGGTTTGAGAGTCTAACAATAAAATTTGAGAGAGATTTCATTGGTTTTCTGTAGCAGCCCTATTACTTCAGAATTAAGGGTTGAAGGTCATTTAAAATGTTAAATTGACCCATTCCACTCACTATACCTACTATAGCTCATGGAATTGGTCCAATGCATTAGGAATTAGGTGTTCATATGGTTTGGTAGGTAGAGAAAGCAAGTTGTTTGAAATTAGGTGATGCCCTAGGGCTGGACAATGAGTTTTCCTTGTGAAAATGGGGTATAAATGAAGGGTTTTGATAAAAATGTTGATGGAACCTTCTATGTAATGGTTGTTTGACCTTTTGTAGGGTAATTTTGATTTTTTTGTGGCATTGGTTGGGTTTTGTAAGCCTGGGTGATGTGAGTTTGAATAAACCCTAGGATATTTGCATGAAAGTTGAGGGTTTGGTGGATCAGCGTCCTAGAAGTCTTGGATCTGAGAATTGATGATGGAATTTGGTGTTTTGTCACATAATTAGTCACTATCAATTGA
>VDFB02376462.1:2500-11335 GCA_007258455.2 Sequoia sempervirens | reverse complement strand
TGCCACCATCCAAAGGATTCAAGGTCCCCTATTTATTAAATAAATAGTCGTATGTGCAAAATTTTCCCAAAAGTGTAAGGGTAGTACAACATGCAATCTCGTGCTCCTTGAATGCTCCATAACGGTCCTATTCATCCTCTCAAATACACCATTTTCTTGTGGGGTTCTAAGAACCATTTTTTGCCTATGGATTCCATTGTATGAACAACAATTTTTAAATTCTCTACTACAATGCTTGCCTCCATTTCCAGGTCTAAGACACTTCAACCTTTTTTGTGTCTCATTCTCAACCAAACCTTTCCACTTTTTAAGTTTTTCAAATACTTCTATTTTTTGCTTTAGGAAATACACCCATGTTTTCCTATTTGTATCATCAATAAATTAACATAATAGCAAGAGCCACCAAGAGAAGATACTTTAGTTGGTCCCCATACATTTGAATGCACAAGCTATAATTTCTCACTCTTCTTCTCTTTCCCAAATTTGAGAAATTGGACTCTTTCTTGTATTCCATAAAGAATTTTTTTGCAAAACTCCAAGTCAATCTTCTTCAAATCCAGTAGCAACTTTTTGGAGTGAAGGATCTTCATCCCTTTCTCACTCATGTGTCAAAGTCTATGGTGCCACAATTTTGTTTATGTCCCTATATCAAGTTCTATAATTTTCTTAGTAGCAACTATTTCTATAGCATCTAAGGTAGAATAAATATTGCCAGTACACAAATACAATGTGCCTACCTTTTCACCTTTAGCTACTACTAATTCACCTTTACTAACCTTCCAAACTTTGTCTGAAAAGGTAACTATGTACCCTTCACTACCTAGTTGTCTTGCAGAAATTAAATTCATTCTCAAATTTGGAACATTCCTTACCTCTTGTAGAAACTATTCATTTCCATTCAATAACTTAATTTTTATCTTTCCTCTTCTAAAAATATGACAGGGTTCATCATCACCCAAATATACCTATCCAAAATCACCTTGAACATAATATACAAAATATTTCCTATGGGGTGTGACATGAAATGAAGCCCTTGAATCTATTACCCAGTAATCATTAGCATTATCTAAACATAGAATTAAAGCATCCTAAAATTTATTACTTGCAAAATTAGCTTCCTTGTTTTCATCATATTGCTTATCTCATTTTTTTCCCTTTCGAGACCAACAATCCTTCTTCAAGTGTCCTAGCTTTCCATAGTGATAGCAATCCATTCTTCTTCTAGATTTATATCTTTCTTTCTTCAACTTCCCTTGTGACTTCCCACGATTTGTTGGGTTTTTTCCTCTCTCCTTTGTTCTTCCCCTATTCTCCACAGTCAAAGCATTACCTGGTGTTAAACTCTCACATGTGCTTTTTTTCAAATTTCCTCACTAAGGACAACACCAACATCATCAAATTTCAATATATTTGAACCAAAGATAGAGTTACTTACATCCATTACCAAGCTATTCTGACTTTCTAGAAAAGAACATAAAACCAAGAGAGCCCTCACCTCTTCATAAAAATTCACTTTTATAGAAGTTAACTGAACGGTAATCATATTAAACTCATTTAAATGATTTGTCATAGATCCACCTTCAATCATTTTCAGATTAAATAGGGACTTCATGAGAAATAACTTATTTGAGGCTAAGGATTTTTCATACAATTTACCCAAATCTTTCATCAAATCCTCTGTTCTCTGTGTTTCTGTTATATTGAACACCATAGATGGTTCTAGGCACAACTAAATGGATCCTAATTCCTTTATGTCTAGAATCTCCCATTCTTGATCGAACATCGTAGCATCTTTCTTTGATTTTCCTTGTAATGGCCACCATAGATTATTTTGATACAAATAATCTCCCATCTACATCTTCCATAATTGATAATTCTAGCTGCTAAACTTCTCAACCTTGAATTCTCTTCTTCCATTGCTCCCACTCAACTCTATAGGTTCCATACCAATCAACCAAAATACATGTGGCTTTTACACTAGTCGTTAGGATTTAGGAAGATTGAAGCAATAAACATTAATAATTATATGCATGCATATTAAATAACCTAGAAATAACAATGAAAAATAACACAAAAGAGATCAACACATAATTTTAACATGGTTCACCATATGTGCTACATCCATAGAAACTAATCCATCCAATTATTTTATTATCTAGTGCAAAACAAATTACAATCTCATGAATCCTATACTACAACTTACATCCCACCAGCTTATAACAAGATTTTTGGAAGCTTCTAGAATTAGGGTTTTACAAAGTTGTTTTTCATTTTTTTGGTTTAGAAAAATTAACTACCAACCCCTTGACATGGTATAAGGGAAAAAAAATCAGGGGATGAACCCTCACACCCTTGCCTTCGAGGGTTGCCACCCCTAAACCCACACTCCAGGCTTGGTTGGGCTCCAAACCTCATAAAGGATACATAAAGAGTGTACAATATTTGCATGATTATTCACCACATACCAACAAGTTGATATATTAATAGTGAGAGATCTAGGTCATTTTTAGGAAATTTCAGTATGCTCTTTCCTTACACCATATGGTGAACCTAGAAATCAGGAAAACTTGAAAAAAATACTAGATTTGAGGTTGTCTCTACATGTGGGATTTCATGGAAAGTAAGTTTTGGCTCATGTTGGAGGAAATATGAGCTCAAATTTGAGTTCAAGGCTACTAAGAAAGTCAAGATTGACTTTTGTTTTGCTTAAATCTGACATTTTTGGCCAAAGTTATGAGGGTTTGAAGATTTGCAAGATTTGGAGGTTTCGGAGCTTTTGATGCATTTTCAGTCTAATCTAACCTCTCTATCATCTTCAAGAGGCATGAGAGATGAAGTTTGATATATAACATGCTCTGTTTCCATTTTAGCTAGTCGTGAGGCAAAAAAAAATTATCCAGGCGACTATACAGCCCACTTGGGTATAGGGTACAATATTGATTTTTTATTCATAGAATAGAAAAATATCTAATTTTTTATGTTCAACATCTTTATTTGTAAATTGGGAATATTAAATATTATTTGGGGGTTACATATTGATCTCATTTAGGTTCTATGACAATTTCTTAAAGAATTCTCAATGTTACAATGACTAATTCAAAGCTTAAACAAATGAATTAACGTAACTAAAATGCTTAAATGAACAAAGCATTATAAAGATGATGAACATAAGGAAAGAGAGAAAATAGATAGAAGATAGAACATAAATGGCTTCAAATTCTATGGGGCGTTCTCTCCTTCTCATCACCTAGAATGAATTTTCAAAAACCCATACCCCCTTTTTATACTTGAAATTTACCATAATGGGGTTTAATCACCATAAATACAAAAATAACCCCCTTTAACAAATAAAACCTCTCCATATTTCATTCTCAACCCATTTTGTTTTCTTTTCTTTGGCTCTATTTATTTTTAAGGGGTTGGTTTTAACCATATAAAGTCATTTTATTAAGTTTTTGGGCTTAATTGTTTGTTAAAACTAAATTAACCTGCACATATCTTTGAACCGCTAAGCAACATAGCGGTGGACTTGTATTTTAGTGGAGGGGAGGTTGGCAGTTCAACCCCCATTGGCCATTCCTTTTAAACCCATCTTCAAATTAGACAACAACAAAACAAATGGAGGTTACCATGTAGTTAAGCTAGTTGCAGCTATGCAATGGTTATGCGGAATAGTAAGAGGTGGGGGGTTGTGAGTTCCAACCCCCCCCCCCCAAAATAGAGTTTTGGGCTAAAACCGTTAGCGGAGGTGTGCCACCTAATTGGGCCACGTGGCACTCTTGGATTCACTGACAAAGATAACTCAGCCGATGACTAAATGCCACATCACCTTGCCACCTCCCTGCCTTGTTAGTATATAGTCTATTGCATCAGAATGCTAACATCATGCTAACATCAACATCTGTATGACCCGGTCAACCTTAGTATCCAAAACTTTGACTTGCAATAACTCCTACACATGGGCTCAGATTTTAGTGAAACAAGTAGCGTTGGGTTCATGTTGATGAGGTCTTTGATTTGATGCCAATTTCAACTGATTCTGAGTTGATCATTTTTTTCCTTTCAGATGGGCCCCAAGTACCTATTTGACCAAACTTTGACTAGCCATAACTTGAGGGTACAAGCTCCTTTTGATCCCATTCAAGTTGCATTGGATTTAGTTTTCCAAGCTCTTCATGATAAAGCTAAATTTTGGAGCATATGAGACACTTCAATTTTTAGTGAAAAAGTATCCCCCTAGATCATTCCTCCCCACTAGAGATCTTTTGGACCGTTGAAAGCTTGATTACTTGGAATGTAAGTGAGGGTAAAGTTCCCTCACTTTACCAATCTCCTTCCATTTTTATTTGCTTGGATTCATCCCCTTTAATCTCACTCTGAGGTATTCAACTGCTTTCCCTCATGAAGTCCTGACATTCCTATTTAGGATGACATGCTTTGGCAACTCTGACATGTATTCTAGTGAAAGATCATCAACCAATGGAACCTAAATGTTTGTGTCTTTATCTAGTATCATTGGAGGTTCATACAACTTCAAATTCTCAACATTGACAACGGAATATATATGCATGTATGGAGGAAGATTAAGGAAGAAGGCATTGGTACCAATCTTTTCCAGAATCTTGAAATGACCATACCTAATTGGCTTGACCTTCCTTCCTTCACCTTGCATTCTTTCCTTACTGATATGTAACCAAAATTTGCTTCCAACCTAGAAATGGTGATCATTGTGATGTTTATCATAGAAAGCCTTGTATTTTTCTTTGCTCTCCAACTGTGCTTCCACTTCTTGATGAATTGCTTGGACTTTCTGGATGAACTCCAAAGCATTCTTTGCATCATGGCATCCATCTTCAACATCATCCTTCCCAAAAGAAAAATCCATCATTGTTTTTGGTAGATAGCCAAAACAAGTCTCAAAAGGATATCTTTTCATAGAAGAGTGTGCCACATGGTTGTAAGCATGTTGCACATAGTGAAGACTCTCATCCCATAGCTTAGGATGCTTACTGTAGTAACCTCTAAGCAAATGCAAAAAATTCTTGTTTACTACCTATGTTTATCTGTTGATCTGCGGATGTAAGGCTATACTCTTCTTCAGTCTAGTGTCCATGAGTCCCCACAAGGCTGACCAAAATTCCCCTAAATTCTTGATCCCATACAATTGAAGTAGGTAACCCAAAATTAATCCATATAGATTGAAAGTACATATGAGTTGTTAGTTTAGCAGTGACTTGTTTCTTACAAGGCATTTGAATACATATTTTTCTAAACTGATCAACTACTACATACAAATAATCATGTCCCTTCCTAGACATAGGTAGATCCCTGACAAAATTCATAGACACATTTTCCCATGGATGAGATGGTACAAGTAGTGGTGTGTACAACCCTAATTTACTATTACAAGGTTTACTTGTTGCACACATTACACATCCTCTAATATATTTGGATATAGTTTCTTGCATACGATACCAATAACAATATTTCTGCAGTTGAGCCATTGTTTTGCTTACCTAGAAGTGTCCAACAATCAATGAGGTGTGTGCTTCTCTGATTACCTATGCTTGTTCATCTTTTGGAATATATACCTTTCCCAAGTGATACAACAATTTATCCTGCACATAGTAATCTTTCTCTTCTACATGTTTTCCTTGGATTAAAGCTGCATAGATATTCTTAAAGTTCTCATAATTCACATATTGTTCCTAAAAGCTTTCATGAACTATAGAACTATTATGAAGGATTATCAAAGCATTCATAATAGGAGGCCTAGATATCATATATTCTACTTTGTTTTGTGCACCTTTCTTATACTTAATTACCAAATGAAACTATTGCAGAAAACCCATCCACTGAAAGTTCCTACTTTGTTGTAGTTTAGATTGTGTGTGCAAATACTGAAGTGACTAGTGATCAATGTGGATTACAGTTTCTTTCCCCATTAAGTAGTGTTTCCATTTTTTAACACTCTAAACTAATGCGTAAAGTTCCTTATCATAAGTGGGATAGTTATTGCTCTTGAAAGGGTTTTAGAGTGGTAGCAGACTAGTTTACCTCCTTGCATGAGTACTGCTCCCATGGAAAACCCATTTGCATCTGTCTCAATCTAAAATGGTTGATGTAAATATGGTAAAGCCAAAACTGGTGTGGTGCTCAACTTTTCCTTCAAAGTGTCGAAAGCCTTCTGTTGTGGACCTCCCCACTAAATTTTTTCCTTCATACTGGTTAATGTATTCAATGGTGATGTAATATAATAGAAGTTTGTAATGAACTTTCTCCAGTACTAGACTACACCTAAGAAACTTCTGACTTTTGTGACTGTACTTGGCTTAGGTAGGTTTACAATAGATTTGAACTTCATAGGGTCAACATTCAATTGACCACCCCCTATGACATAGCCTAAGTACACTAAGGATGTCTTAGAGAATTCACATTTAGACATCTTTACAAAGAGTTTTTCTTTTCTCAATACATCAAATACTTTCTTTACATGACTTATATGATCTTCCCAAGTTTGACTGAATATAAGAATATCATCTAGATAAACTATGACAAAATCATCAATGAAAGGATGAAATACATCATTCATGACTCTCATAAAGGTATCTTGTGCATTACAAAGCCCAAAGGGCACGAGCAACCACTCAAACAGTCCATGTTTTGTCTTAAATGCAATTTTCCAAATGTCATCTTCTACAATTCATATCTAATGATAACCACTACACAAGTCTAACTTAGTGAAATAAACTGCATGTTTCAATTGATCAAGTAAATCATCTATTCGAGGAAGAGGATATGTTTCCTTTACCATTATCTTGTTTAGGGCTCTGTAGTCGATGCACATTCTCCAAGATCCATCCTTCTTTAGAACCAACACAATTGGAGAACCACAAGGAGATGTACTATGATGAATAACTCCTTTCTCAACCAACTCCTAAACCTACTTTTTGATTTCCTCACTCTGCATGATTGATAAACTATACATGTTGATGTTAGGAAGTGGCACATCTAGCTACAACTAGATTTCATGTTGTATCTCTCTCTTGGGTGGCAACCCCTTCGGTTCCTAAAACAATTCATTATAAGTGGAAACAAATTTGACCATGTCATCTTTATGTTTTGGATCACACCCCTTGAATGCCTTAAATTCATCATCTTCTTTGGATTTTACAAGCATTAATATAAATTTCTTACTAGAATTGACCAACCTTTTCATTTGACCAACATTGACTAGTTCAAGATTAGTCTTAACCCTATGTGCATGTACAATGTATTATATCCCAACCTTAAAAAGATGATACTTATTCTCCCCCTATTAAAGAGTTCTTTTCTGTCATACAAATAAGGATTCCCTAACACAAGCCCACAAATATCCAAAGGAACTACGTCTACCTCTACCTCACCAACAATGTTTGGAGTGATAGTAAATCTCAATTTACATTGTTTCGTTAGCTACAATTTAGCATCATTGCAAACCCATCTAAGTGGATATGCCTTTGGATGATGTGTTGTAGCTAGTTTAAGGTTCTTTACCACCTCTTCATATATTAATTTGACTCAAGACACCGTATCAAATAGTGTGTCAATCTTGGTATGCTTAGTTACAACTCAAATGTGAAATAGTTCATTCATTTTCTTATTAACCTTAGGAGGAGAAGGAACCTTACTTGTACTTGCATTAGAAACATTTGCATCAGAAGAGAGAGTTATACATTTTCCTTTACCTTGAATCTTAGTGACAACAATTTTTGTTTCATCTCGAGAGTTAGATCCAAGATCTTGTTGAATCACCATAGTAGTCTTTTGCTAGCCTTTATTGCCTCCATATCTTTTCGGCCTTAGTTTTGGATGTAACTTCTAGAACTTGGAATCATCATGCCCCTCTTTCTTGCAATGGGAGCATGTGGATTTATCACCCTCTTTCTTAACTATAGTTATCTTCTTCCCTTTTCCCTTGTCTTTGTCTTTGTCTTTACCCTTAGGGTTACCCTCAGACTTAGATGGTTTCTTTGAGAAATTATCTCTGAAAGTGTTGTTACCCCTTGACTCTAAATGAGTGGCTTGGAAAAATACTTCATCCAGATTATTGGGACTCAACATTAGAATAGTATGTCTTAGGTAAGAATGCAAACCACTTATGTACTTAAAAAATGTAGCCTAAGTATACAATGGAACATTTAAAGCAATAGCCTATTTTCTAAACTCATGAGTGTAATCTTGGATAAACTGGCCTTAACCTTGCCTAAAGGTATTCCAATTCATGGTTAATTGTTGCATATAACCTAAAGGGTAAAACTTATTTTTAAGGGTAGCAACAAATTCCATCCAAGTCATACTAACTGAAAGGGAAATAAAAAGAGTAATGGAAAGTACTAATAAAGAGTAATTGTTTTGAAGGAAAGAGATTACCAAATAAATTGAAGTAGCCAAACCAAGCACCACCAAAGCAAGAGAGACACAAGAATTTGTTAAGGGGAAAAAACAAGAAAAAACCCCAATATTATGAATGGAGACAAAATGCCTAAAGAATAATACAAAGAGAAACTAATGGCTTGCATGAGGTCTTAAAGAATGAGATGAGAGGCACCTCAATGAGTAGAGGTGAGGAGAATGGGAATCTGACCCCTGTCAGTTGAGTAAATTCCGTCAAGGCTAAATACGAGTGAGGCAGATGGCGAACAGCTTGAGGGGAAGGATGGGGACTTTGAAAAGAGGGATTAAAGAGTGCTTGAAATTGCCGGAGGGAAATGGGATGGAGGCCGGCCGATGCGCCGGTCCGGATCTGGACGGCGTGAGCGATCCCGCCCGCTCCTTCGAAGCGTGCCGGCCCTT